>DWME01009958.1:0-10540 GCA_018244795.1 Parelbella ahira ahira | reverse complement strand
CTCTCAATATGAGAGGAGACCCATATTCCAACAGTGGAATGACAAATGGGTCGATTATTATTATTATTATTTTATTATATGTAAAGATATTATCTAACTCATCGTAAATTAATTTTATTGCTTCTGGCATGCGTTTGCTATCAAATTAATAATACAACTGTTTTTCGCTTGCGTGTGACGCTTACATGGTTTGCTGGTAATATATTGCAGGAACATGTTAAATAGAAACATATACAATACATTCATTCTTAGTCGCACTACAGCACTGTTGTTATAAAATGTTTGAAAACGTTTATTGGGTATTAGTCAACATTAAAACATTTACTAACAATTGTTGTTACAAAATTTTACCCAACAATTATTTAATAACCTTTTAAAACATGTCATTCTCGCGTTGTAGCAGTACAGTCAGTGAAACCTGAAAAGTTTAGAGTTCTCTATAATGTTCTGTAAGGCGCATGAATTTTGTCCACCCGCGCTTGGTCAGCGTGGCAAATTGTGGCCTTAACCCTTCTAAGAATCTCCTCCAAGAATGTTTTGTTTAACGAATTTATAATTTTGGCTCAATTATTGAGCAAATCTTGATAACACTCATGAGCTAGGCACTAACTCAAGCTCATGTCTCAACTACAGCCTTTAATTTATTACATTTGAAAACAATGGCAATGAAATAAAAACATTCCCAAGCGAGAAAATCGGAAAGTATGTCAATTTGTTAACGGAAAAAGAAAATTTATTTGTTCTCCGCCATAATAAAGCTTGTTTTTTATTCATTTACGAGTTTATTGAAGTAGGTCACTCTACATATATGTCGATTTTAACATCTTTTGCAGACAAATTATAACGCAATATTTCCAACACTTGGCAATAGTCTCATCCCCGATTCCATGGTAATGTATAACATCACCGGTGAAACATTGGGGCGATACATTCCTCTGCCTATCCCTTCAAGGAATAAAAGCTTGAAGATATGTTATGTTTTTTTACCTATACAGCGTTTTTTGGAAATTATATATCCAGGTGTAAGTTTTCCCACTGCTTACACCCCCTTTGTAATTTCTCGACATATCGCACAGGAACGACAGGTTGCTACATTTCGCTTTTATGATATTATTTGTGTTTTACGAAAGTACCATGCCGGATTTATATACTGTTCAGGGTTTTCCTTCTCTAAGAGCTGAAGGAGAGGCACGTGGAGGTCTCTCTACTCACTCCTTTAATAAAACCTCGATAAGAATGAGATTTATTCTATTTTGATCCGCCGGAATCCCACAGCTTTAGCTTTTTATAAGGAACAGTACAAAAATCTATTAGACATTAAGCAATGAAAACATACTTTTCCATTTATCGTTCAATGTCCAATATTAAATCTATAAATATACATAACATCCATTTAAATAATATTATTACTTTATAAAATTAAATACCTACAATTTATAGTTTCAAACTACTAGACACCTAAAACATTAACCCAAAAGTTTTAAGACTCACCATCTAAGACCCACATGATTAGTTTTCTCACGAACAATAACAGCAATTAAAAGCTACTGATTGCGAGCAAAGTGATAATAACATTAATCAGATAAGTTCTTACAAACGCCTCGTATCACAAAAACAGTACGATACTTTGAATATAATCGTTATTTGATTAACAAGTACCTATTTGATTTTGGCCAACAATATGTTGATTACAGTCTTAGAACGTATGAATGAATAGAGTAAAGCTCAATAAATCTGTTGAATTGTATAAAATTATTCCGAGAGGAGACCCGTGTCCAACATTGGCTCAATCCGTGTTAATATGGATTACAACTTGTATAAAACACTTGCCGAAGAGACTGATTTAAAATTCAAATATATTGATAAGCAAATAGGTACATAGGACGTGAATTCTGTACAAAATTGTATTCGTATCCAACTTCCCACGCCTTAAAAATCATTTTTTGAAAACTCTACGATGTGCAGGTTTCCTCGCATTATTTTCTTTCACTGTTATATTTGTATATACTATTTATTAATGCCTTACGCACATGTCAGGAAATTCCTTAACATATTATTTAGCACGCACGATTTTCTTTAATTGAATGTTGACGTTTGTTTTTCGACGATTACACCTTTTTTCCATCTTTTTATTTTTCCACTGTTGGAACACGGGAAGGTTAACATATTACTGTGCAATATAAATAGACCTGTACTTACATATATGAGTCTGTTTTTAATTTACATTCTTTGATAGCAACAATCACACATAATTGGTTGATTACAAAGATGAAATATTACAGAGTGGGCAGATAGATGTTAATGGCTGGCTTGTCATTATTATTAACTTGTTTTTGAAGTGCCACTTTACTTCCTTATCTATTTATGAAAGACCACCGTATGTCTGTCTTTCTGTGTGCCTGTCTGTCGTCTGTACATCTGTTTTTCCTTGTCACTCAGTTACTAAGCAAATCATTTTGATCAAATTTGTAAAATACTATTCTATCATAGATACTATCAGTACCTATTTTAGATAGTTTTATTTTTGTTCAGTAGAATATAATATCTACCAAATTCCCTTTTGAAGCAACATTAACGCTGGAGGGGTATTTCGTTGGAGCTGTAGGAAGCTTCTAGTAAAATGAGGGACAAGAGATGACTTAGCGAAACGATAAAGAATTTATAGAAAAAACAAAACAAAAAGTTATTCCCGATAGGTATTTCAATTTCATATGGAAAAACTACTATTTAATAAACAATGTTCGATGTTTAATAGCGGCAATAGTAAAGTACACTATTTTTATTATAAGTACTATTTATCTACTATCGTGTATTTCCATGATATTATAGTATTAGGTCCTCATCAGCATCATAAACCTTTGCCTGCCCTCGGCGCCCCTCCTCCAATATGAGGTATAATATAATATTCAAATCCATTTGTATTAAATATTATAAATGCAATGTCTGTCGGCCCATTAGCTCAGTTGGTTAGAGCGTCGTGCTAATAACGCGAAGGTCGCGGGTTCAATCCCCTCATGGGCCATTTTTTATGATTTAAAATTTTATCTCAATGCAAATTTAAATTTTGGAAGATATTTCTAAGACATTTTACCGTTTTCTTTTGTATTAACAGTTAACAAAATCTAAATTAAAAAAATCGTGTTTTTTTATATTTGCTTGTATTTACTCTGATATTACAAGTACCTTTGATACTTCCTCCGCGACCTCGCTCAAGTCGACGAGAGCTCATGAAGAAGGACCTTGTATAGGTTCAAAACTAGTCGGACTATTTCCGAAAAACATATGTAACTTAAGTCGGTACATATATAATCTTGAGTACGTTTAGGTTTTAGCGCTTGTTCTACATTCATCACTCTCTTTATAGACATAAGCTGGTTTTAAAAACATCAGAAATAAATAAATGTTGATATTCAATAGAAATTCTGATCCCCAATTATTTCGCGCATCACGGTGACATCAAAGAATGCTTATGCTTATCACATTGGAGATGAAATGTCGCATCTTTCCGGTTTATTTATTTTAGGAATCACAACATGTTTATCAAATGTAGCAACTCTTCGAATACTTTATATTTTACCGTTGATTTATTTTAATCATATACAAAAAACAGTCATTGGAAATCATTTACTTATCTTAATATTTATTTAAGTTTGTCTATCTCTTACAGGTACTCTTAGGTATTCAAAACTAGAAAATAAAACTAAAAACCAACTCAAGAAATAGTGGATAATTGCTTTTTTATTGTTTATACATTGTTTGTAGTTATACTATTATATTTAATTTTAATAAAGTCGTCAAGCGTCTTTCCTTAAACATAAGTCATCTAAATTTACGTGATGCACTCACATGAACCAAAACCGTTACCTAACTTAATTCATAATTTATTTACTGGACTTAATTATTTCTATTTATACTTCACTAACCGTCGTTCCGTTGTTTCGAAGAAACTTTGTAAAAATCTTACTCCAATGTTTTTCTGTCGAAATAAACTGTGTTTATGTGGTATCTTTAATTTCCATAATGTACATTTTGAGTTTATATTTTGTATGAAATGATCTCTTTCGTAAGGATTGAGAAAAAACACCGAGAAAGATTGTTTCAATATCTTACCATGCTTCGCGGTAGGTTGAATGTTTGAACGAATGACAACTTATAAGATTCAAACATCGTAAACAAATTATACGAATCATTTTGCTCCCATCATTACAACTTTTAACACGTTAATGTCAAATACATTTAAAATAATGTTTCGTGGGTCCGTTTCAGGATTTTGGACTCGAAATGATGTCTTCAATTTAGTTTGTAGTTATTTTTGTCGTTTATGAGTTAGTAAACTTTATCTTTGAAAATAATTGATATGAAATTCTTAGTGTCTCTCTGACCAAAAATTCTTAGTATTTCATAATTAGTTTATTTTTGTATATAAATATAATTTCTTTAATTTTATTTCTGTTCTTGCCTTTTTTGTCTGACATCTAGTTTATACATACATACATAATACATATATCATAATGTCCAAAACATGTGCAGGAAGCGCACGTAGGATTAATATCACAAATTGAAAATCCATGATGGAAGCTCTTGCAGGCCCAATGTGGTTATGGAGTGCATAGTTAAGGAAGCAATTTAATACAAACCTTTCTCATTCTAAGAGCAGACCCAGGTCTAACAATGAAACGGAAATAAGGTTGATGATGAATGAACTATTTTAATAGCGTTTCTGTTTACTGGAGCGCGCTGGCCGTCACAGTTTTACCATAGATATAGCTTTGTATTGTCGTGCCTATCTTTATCTCGGCCTTTAGGTCTGCCATATCTTTAGCTACTAATAACGACATATAACTTCATATAGACTTTTATAATGTAAATAAGATCATGAGCTATAATCATTCGACATGAATGTCAATGTTTATCTGTGACGAGTTTCAAATCAGGGTTATTAAAAATAACAACAGATATTACAACCTTTATTTATACAAAATATTTCCTGTATTATTTCGCAAACAAAATACCTACATCATATTATTTCTACAACATTTACAAAAACAACAATACACGCTTATCTACTAAGTACAAAAAAGGACTTGACAATTTTGTTTTAATAAATAAATAAGCCTCTTTGTGATAAGAAACTTACATTATTGGTTCCAATCCGATTTTATTAGCCAGAAACCTCTAAAGCATTAATTAATTGCACAACCGGCCGGTAATAAAATTTACAAACCTTTAATGGCATACTTCATAAATATTTACATTAACTAACAACGCGAAATAAAATATACGATAAGAACGATAAATAAAATATAAAATATGGATACAATATTTGTCAAAACTGCTTAAATTTAAAACAAGGCTCTCTCAGTTTCTTCTTTCTTCCGATATTAAATGAGAAGAATTAATTGATAACAAATCATTTGATCATTCCTAAAAAATAGGTTAATTTATACAAATTAATTAATAATATTTACCTCCCGTATCAAACATAAAATAAAAACTATTACAATTTTCGATTTCATCTCGTAAATGCAATTCTATTTAGTAGATGTAGTATTCATTGATACGTTCTCGTAACCTGCGCCTTCAAGGCAATTAGGGAACAGAAATTTTAAACAATATCCGATTTATATTTATACCTAAAACATATTAATTATAAATGAATTTACTAATTCAGTGTCACCATTACATTTAAAAGATTCTATTTATTAACGAAGTTATATTATATACTCCTAGTAAAGCCAAAGAATTTTGAAACATTTATAATAATATATATTTCGAATTTTCTTAATATAAAGGTATAAACTGTAATATAAATACATGTAAAAAAGATAAAAAGGTAACAATAAATGTGTAAACTAAACAAGTATTTAATTTGTAAGTTGAGGTAAAAATCGGCAGCTTACAAACTATAACTTTCAGGTTACATTAGTAGTAAGAAGTAACTATAGTGTTAATTATTTATCGTATATTTATATCTTAATTAAATTTCATATATTAAAAGTTATAGCTTATTTAAATATATTTTACAATGTTTCCCCTGATTAACATTCAACGGACTGTACATATGGCGAATCATCTAAATTTGTAATAGACGAAGCTGAAGCCCGGCCATCACGACTAGTGATGATCGAGATAACGCTTCTGTGTTCTGAATCACTGTCCCCACTCAAAATAATATTTGTTTCTCCAGCAAAACCAGAATCAATTTGATCTTGATTGCACAATTTCTGTTCATCAAAGTTTTTCAAAGCCAATTCTGCGTATAGCTGCTTTGAATCGTCTAAGTTTCCAAAAAACACCGAATCTGTCTCCACACTCTCTCCACCTGATTCACTGCGCCCATCACACAGAGATTCCAAATCGTCAGTATCGGATTCCATAGCTAGGTGGGGTGTTCTAGTAAGCGGTGCTGCTGTTTGCTTTGGAATAGGCTCTGGCGGTATAAATTTTGGTTTCAATTGCATTAAATATCTCGCTCTTCGTTTCGACTCATTAGAGTCTGTACTCAGATATCCCGAATCTTCAGTTCTACAAAGCTTTTTAAGATCAACTCGTCTCGATCTCGTTCTTGCTGATCGACGGCCTGATCGTCGAGCGTTCAAATTTTCTGCCCTAGAATATGGTGGAAATCGATCTCTTTCTTCTGACGACCGTTGTCTTTCACTAGCCGGGCTGTTTCGAACTGAAGCATTGGTTTTTATAGAAAAATCTGAACCCCTACGTTGCTTTGGAGGTATCGGTGGTTTAGGGTCCTTATGGTCTTCAGCAGCTCGAACAAAATCCTGCATTCTAAGAGAATTCGTGTGAGATGTTAATTCTGTATTATCATAAGGAAGACTACCACGTCTCTCATAGAAGCGTAAATTGTTATTTTGAGCCTTAGTCTTAGCCTCATAAATTTGTCTTAAGCTACCTATCTTCCTAGTGAAAGCCTCCTCAGGTGGACTCTTACGTTGTTCATTTGGCGTATCCTGAAGCCTGTGTTTAAAGCTACCACCAGATTTCAAAAGTATTTTATCCACACATTTTTGCGTTTCTCGTTTAGGTTTTCTATCTAGAGTATCAGGATCAAAGTCTTCATTGACATTTCGTCGATTTTCTATGGGAGAACCACGTACTTCAATTGTCAAAGGACCAGGTTTGTCTATATTGTTGTATATTGGTTCGCCTGAAAGTGAAAATACGTTGTTTGTGTACGAATGGCTTTGGATAATGGATTGTACGTTTATATTCTGAGAATTAATTTTATTATTTGTTTCTTCGGTTTCCTTCAAGTCTCGCCAACTACGTGATAATCGTCCTCGTGCTACTTGAAAAGTTTGAAGAGTATTCATTTCGCCCTTTTGAACCAGTTCAGATCCAAAATCTAGAGAAAATCTCCTGCGTTTGTTGATTCTTTCCAAGCTATCACATTCAATCGTATTTTCTCCATTTAAGATTGCTTCTTGTTTACGAGTGTCGGCTAGAACATTATCATCACTGTAATAGTGCGAGTCAGCTGCTGCTACAGGTATAATTAGCTTTGGAACTACAGTAGAAATTTGTTTAAGTTTTATACTTTGGGATTCTTCTGATTCAACACGCTTACATTTATTTAATTCGCGAATAACGGCTTCCATCTTCATTTTTACTTCTGGTGGTATGGGTACTTCTTCATTATTCGCCGTTTCAGTGGTTTGTTGTTGTTTAATAGGTGGTGGAGGTGGCGGAGGTAATCGCTTTCTAATCTTTCTCGTCGCATGGTTAGAAGGACTTTTCCTTTCTTTTGACACTACAGTTGTAATTGAAGTCGATAATGTGTTTTCTTTTTTACACGATTCAGATGAGTTAATAACTTTAGATTTAGTTACTTTAACGGATTCTTTCTTACCATTTAGCCTACCTAGAAGCTCATTTTTATTAACATCATTAAAATAATCCCTTATAACTGTCTCAGGTATTTTAAGAGCCTGTAATTCTTCTTCTTTAGATGTTTCTCTACTTATCAATTCATCGTCATGGTGTATTTGAGGTGAGGGTGGCGGCAAACTAGGTCTCTCTTCTTCCCGGGTCTTTGGCTCGATTACTCTCGGAGTTCCACTGACTTTAGCCACGGACTTTACTGGGCGTGTAATTGTAGCAACAGGAGATGGTACTTCATCTAGCCATTTTTGAACTATACTTTGTTTATAATCATCGCTTACACAAGTTTTACAAGAATTTGATCTTATTAGTCCTGTAGATTTTTGTACTCTAACACTGCTATCACAACCTGGACAACCGCCACAATGGATTGCTCTTCGACTATTCTCCCTTTTAAGACTGATTGCACTAAATCTACGTCCGCGTCTTGCACATGGTATGTCCCAACCAAGGTCTATTGTGTGGTATAACTCCTCCTCTGGTATATCTGACAGTATTGGAATAAATCTCTTTGATATCATCTTCTCTTTGGCTATAGACATTACTTCTCGAAGCTTGAGCAGGAATTCAATAGCTGCTGGTGGTGGATTCTGAAAGTAAATTTTGATAAAAGATGTATTAATACACTGATAATAAAGGGAGAATCAACAAGAACTATTCTTCTTATTTACCTTCAGAAGCTCAGTTTCGAAGAACGCCGGGTTAAAGTATAATTTTCTTCTAATTGCCGGCTCTCCAATTGAAGACACGGATGAAGGTGAATTATTTTCAACACTACAGTCGAGTATTGAAAGATCTGAATGTGGCGCTCTTTCTAATTCAGGAGATGCTGAACGTCTTTGCAAACGTTCGGTAAAACGTTCTGGTGTATGAGTTCTTTGTGTTGGCCTTGCAGGTTTTTTCTTGCGGGTATGTACAATCGCAGACACAACGTTGGAATTTGAATTCTGGTACTACAAAGAAAAAATATGAGCAGTAGGTATTTGATCTATATGTTTTTGAAGAAATCTTTGGTGCTCTTTTCAATGTGCATTTACCTTATTACTGTGGGATGGTGATGAGTCAAGTGTATCCTCAGTGCGCTCGCTCACATCAGATAAGCCCGATTCATGCAAGTAATCGTTCCGCATGTTATCCAATTTTAGTAATGGGTTTGTTTTCATTCTCTGAAAAGAAACTAGTATGAATAATAACCACAGTAAATTCCCAAATAAATATAAGATTAGTTCAAAAAGTTTAAGATTTATAATCAAGATCAAATATTGCTATGTTGTTAGTCATCTACGTACGAACAGTACATATTTTTGATTAGATAAAAACTTCTGAAGTCATCAAAATGGTTCTATGAAACAGATGTAAAAATTGTCTTAACTCTTACCATACTATCCATATCAATTCTCGAATCCAGGGTAGACCCATTATCAGTAGATAGAGTGTTGGAAAGATTCATCTCTGGATCCTTGATTTTTCTTTTTTGCTTCTGCTTGTAATGAACATAGAATATAATGCCAGCTGCATACACGAAGATCAACATCAGTACACATACTCCAATCGCTAAAGCTTCCAATACACTGAGGCCGTGACCTTGCGCCGCTGGTTCCGTCGTCACGGTCTCACCAGCGTGGAATGGTATGGAGCGTACATCTGGTAAAAACATATCATTTATAATATGAACACATTCATTTGATACTTATGATAAGAATATTAATAATAGTACTGTTATCGTTTACAGAAATTAGACAAACTATCATCAATATCATTACTGTTTAGATAGAAAGAGCTGAAGATCGACATTAATAGCGTGCTATTGGAGAAGCTTATGTCCAGCAGCGGATGGAAACAGGCTGATAATGATGATTAAGAAAATAGCCAGTATTCAAGAAGGGAACAATGAAAGGTTGTTAATGATAATAATAATAGACGATCGAAGAACAATTACCAAGCAAAGGGTTCTGCGTAGCCCCGGCCACGCGAAAGGCAGCACAGGAAGCTGCGAGACGGGAAGGCGTGGGCGCCGAGCACAGCACGTGCGCGGCCACCAGCCGACCTTCCAATCGCGCGTGGAGAGCGGCCGAACCGCGCCACTGGAAACATATTACATAATAATTATGTATAATATCACGCCTGTATCTCTCCAGATGGGTAGATAGAGAAGTATATTACACACTGACTATTCACCAGTTATGTTATATACCTGTCGTGTAAAAAGGGGTGAGCTCATGGCCATACAACGGCTACAAATCCAGACTCCGTGTTATTACTTGGAATTACAATTTAGAAATATCCAATTATAGGTACTTTTCACGACTGATGTAAATATTTAATAAGAATTCGATAACCTCCAAGTCTCGCTCAGTTTTTTTACTTGCTGTTGGTAAATGAACGTCACGTAAGAACTGCTGAAGCCAAACTGATGATATAACAGTCATAATACTTATATTTTTAAAACTACACAGAACATTCGTTACAGATTTCACACATTAGTGTGTATAGTATAACTTGAAAAATACATATGGTGGACGTATTTGCTTAAGTGGGTATTGTATTCGAGGAATGCCATCACAAAATCAATCCAAAAATTCCTTAATGTTGGCTCGCGGCAACCGGGAGTCTTGTTCTTTGGATCTCCGCAGTATCCCAC
>DWME01009957.1:0-10540 GCA_018244795.1 Parelbella ahira ahira | reverse complement strand
CTACCTACCTACCCCTACCTCTACCTACCTACCCCTACCTCCACCTACCTACCCCTACCTCTACCTACCTACCCCTACCTACCCCTACCTATCTACCCCTTCGAGGAGTACAAGTGTGAAGTTGTAAAAAATATATAGACGTTATAAATTTGAGCAAACAAAGCGTCGACCGACAAGTTGGGTGCGAACACGCTACGGATCGATACTCGAGCAAACGAGCCACAGGTGCGTGCTTTGTTCTACGGCTCATTCCACTTGTAAAAAATGTATATCTCTGACATGTTGTAAAACAGTTTTAAACTACAACTTGAATAGCTCAAAGGAATGGCATCACCTCTATATTTCCCCGACGGGTAAGCAGAGGTGTGTTTCACCGTTTATGATATACGCGCCATTGAATAGGGGATATAAACTACGACTTTCTTTTGTAAGAAAATCAGTACAGTAACATAATATCACGCCTGTGATTCCCAACGGGGTGGGCAGAGGAGTGTAGTACACTCCCACGTTTCACCCAACGAGGCAGGCAAGTGCGACAATGGCTGGATAGTTGTAAGAGAAGAGGAAGAGAGTGTTTGTTCACGCACGAAATACAGAAATGTAATAAACAATAATTTACACACTTAATAATGAAATCACCATATACATATAGGTATCTAGGCTAAACGATATATCTATGCTACATGCAACCGGTTCCATTTTATAATCGTTTTTGTGTACAATTTGTGCTATTTACAATGAACAATAATTTAACATTAATTCTTGTTCCTTTGTTTGTTATTGTTACTAGAAATTATATGATTATTGTATTTTCTATATTTATGCATATCGTTTGCGCCTCTACGTACTTCTCACCTCGTATAATATTCTCCTGTACAAAATGTGCTATTGATCATTCTGTTGGTGCAACTTATTATATAAATAAAAATACTTACATACATACTCTACCTATTAAAAAGAAACAAGAGAGGGTAGTCTTTGACTCATACAATAGAACACAGACGATCGGTGTTGCAGCGTCACCGTGCAAAGGTTCTCAGTCAGTGTGTGCTTCGTATGAGACAATGGAGGCTCAACCGTGGTGTCTTTTTTAGTGAGATCGCAGATCGATGTTAGATTGTTTGGACTGTGATGTTTTTGAGCTAGTATTTCAGAATTTCCTTAGTTGAAAGTTGAGTTCTATTAGTTGTGACTGGTCAAGGGACCTCATATTGTCAAATTTTATTTTTAGCCAATAAAGCATATTTAAAATAAATAGATATTTTTGCATCGTCCTGCCTTATAGATTATAAGAGGATCTGAACATTAACTGTATACTTCTGTATTCAAAATTTGAACTGTAGAACCAGCAACATGCTCAAATATTACTCGTATCATTATGTAATAATATCTAAGTAATAGGTAGTAAAATATCAGCGTAAACGATAAAATAGAATAGAGTTTAAAAGAATTGCTTAACGTTTAAGCAATATAATCAAAGGCGCAGTATTAAAGTAAATTGTCATAAGTTCTTTCATTTTTTCTTACGATGAGTGATCTCTCCTCGTATCGAGACGTTCTCTTTTCTTTTCATACGACAAACCTCTTCATATTAGATAAATGAATTGTTTGCTCGCTTTGACTCCATCTATACGGGGACCCGGTCGCCTTTTTGCTTGATTGAAAAACTCACGCACACGTGTATAATGTATTTATTCCTTAGGGTCGTACGGCTCAATGTGATATGGTAGAACATGTTTTAGGATGAGTTACGGTGTAATTACTGTTACATCCTTAGCAGGATAAGGAGTTTAAATAATACTGACAAAATATACAAGTCAAAGATATAACAGTTCTAGAAGAAGATGTACGTATGCTCATGAATTAATTATATTCATACATTATAGAACCCACATTTTCGTCCCTTCAAAGGTTTGCCTCATATACCTTCTGTAATCTTTACAATACAACATCTTGGTGTCTCGTTTAAAAAACATATAGTTTTTTCACAGACAGTATTAAGAATAAATATATACAGGTGTCACTTGATTCGAAACTAAGCAGAACTCGTTGAGTCTGCACTTGTTCATAATTTAATTATTATATCGACTGTATGATTTATTCGCTGCTATTTCAAACTGAGCATTAATTACGTAAATGCCAACGTTTAAAAATACAACCGAACCCTAATAATAGAATAAGTGGAAAACTGGATAGTTTTTCACGGTCGCGTAACTGACGTCACTCCCATGTAACCCGAGCGTGTAAACAAAGCGATTAAGGCTCGCTTTTATAAACTAAGAACCATATAAAAGCCTTTTATACAACCTTTCTGTTGTCCAGTACAAACTTGATCAAACTTAGAATCAAAAATATAATATACTACATGTAAAATAAAATCAATTCATTTGCACATGTTAAGAAACATTGCAAACATTTTTTGACGTGTCAATTTAAAATAACATTCATAAAAATATCTTATTTAATGCATTCATTGAGCTTAAATGTAAAGCTGTTTTAATAAGCGGCACTCGTTAATTTAAATTATAGAGTCATATCTCTACCTAACGCTGACTGATTGTGTTCATAAATTGTAGCAGACAGCAGTCGCAGCTCAGAGCGATCGATGTTACACATGAATTCCGTTTCAAATGACGAATTCTCATCTTTGGAGGGTATATGCAGTTATCAAATATTTACATTTTACCAGCAAATTTTAGAGTTAAATAATTTTTTTTATATACGAGTATGTCGGTTATGATACTGTCAATCCAAGTCGTTTGTGGAATATGCAGAGTACCAAGTGTTAAATATTCTATCCTTACCGACTCAGGGTAAGATTCAGACCCGTAGAAAAGGGAGTACGTAAATATATTGTTTTGATTTGAATGAACTACTTATTTTAGTGATTTTCGAATAATAATAACAGGGTGAGTAGGGTTTCTTACTTAATTACTCACTTCCGATCCTTTTATCTTTAGATTCACCTAATAAATATACAAATGTCTACCTGTTTTGACCGTTTCGTAAAAGCAAATAAATGTCAAATATTACGCATCAAAAGGATATCTTTACTCAAGGCTTCATATAGGAATGGGGTCGTGGGTTCGATGTAGTACACTTCATAGGGACCCCTCCCTCGAGGTCGCACCGATATGCCAGAATATGGACATGAATATAGATAAGTAGAAGTTTAGGCATTAAGACTGAGATATGATGAAACTTTTGACATCTTTCACAACAATTTACAAAGTTCAATGGTTTATAACACAGATATCTTATATCGCAATTGACATGTGAAGTTATGCAAAACTTTGTCGAGGTAATTAATTCTGAATAAATAGTTTTCAACGCATTTCTACAGCCACATCAAATATATATGTATGTACGAATCCGTGGTTATTAATTTATATGTGAGCGTTGTTAAACATCACCGTTACCCGTCTATATATTATAAAATCGTAAAATCGCGCCTGTATTTCCCCGAACGAGTGAGCAAAGGATTGTAGTGTACTTACATGTTTCATTAGATTAGGTCCATGGAATAGGTGGTGAGCCTATTGCCACACACCGGGCACGGATCCAGACTCCGAGTTACTACTAGAAATTCTTAATGAGAAAAATCCAATAGTACCCGACCTGAATCGATCGGCAGTTGCGATTGCAAACACTCGACCAACAAGGCATTCAAGTATATTACATTAAATATAATAGAAAATTGTATGTAATATCAAAGAATATGTAAAATTCGTCTATCATATCTTTGTATGTAATATCAGTTAAAAATACTCATACTTGGAGTAATCGTATGTGAAATTGGCACGAAAATTTATTAGAAAAATTCAGTTGTTCACAGTGTTTTAGCGTTAAACAGTCTCCTTTAATATGGTTACGTCGGTAGCTAAATGTTGAATTGACTTCGGTTCCCTTAAATCCCCAGAGTATTTATTCAATTTGTATAGTTTTAAATGGGTTTTGGAAAGGGCATTGTCATTTGGTTAAATGGATTTGTATATTATTGAGGCGTTGCCACATTTGTATCGTCACTAAAACTTATTAATAACTTAATGAGCCCATGTCATACTACTACCTAACATTAATAAATAGAGCTATTCCCGAGTTGTGTAATGTTTTTGTCGGTCTATATAACGACATTTTTTAATAAATACGTTATATTTACATGATATTTCATTAAAATAACTTCTATGTTGCTTTAGATTCAAGCCGTATACCATCCGCTTCTGGTGGACACTTACGTAAGCAGTACAAAGCGATTCGCTAAGTCGTTTCTGCTACAAACTGCCAAAAGAGGAACTCTCTGCCGGCGTCTATCTTTCCCGATTCGTACAGCCTGGAATTATTCAAGACAAGAGTGAACAGGCATTTTCTACAATACGAGTACAAATCAACCTTAGAAAGACGAAAACAGGTATAACAGTTAACAACATAAGAATTTTTTTTCCATGTAACAGAAAAACGATTCCTTCCCCTGTTACTTGTAAAGAAAATTATTTAATAATTTGTGTATATACCTTAACAACACACATCAAAGTCAATTGCCTATAAAATATTCATTTAATTGCCGCTCTCGTGTAAAAATTCAGTCGATAAATGCACAGCTTTTAGTATTTACCATTTATTTCTTGTTATTAAACGTTTTAATGGACGGGAAAACCAAATGACGCTTTCAAGCAAGGTGGAGCAGCGCGTACACGCTAGCATATTATTCGCAAAACTTTTTTATACCCGCCCAAGTTATGGGGCAATCGCGTGCTCGAAAACATTTTGTCACGGTATATTATGCAGCGGCATGAAACCTTATAAGTTTGCCATCTCTGTCTATGTAGCTACCCGCGGGTTGTTAACGGCGACGTGTCGCTAAATACTTTGCGCGTTTATGTATGTAAAGAGTATTAGTTTCGTTTATAATCAGAACGGTTAAATTTATAAGGAAATAAATAGGTACATGGACGAAATAAATATATACAAAAGATGAAAATAAAAATCCTATGTCAAGATACAATCATAATGTTTCTACAAGAATGTTTCTAAATAATTGCTTCATCGTGACTTACGCCGGTACACGACAAAACCATGTAACTATAATAGTAAAATGCAGGTACAGAATAAAATCAAATTTTAATTCATTGGAGAATCGTTTCAGTGCCAATAAATAATGTTGAAATATGACGATATTGTAGATTCGTTCAGTGACGAGTTAATGAATGAACGTTGTTAAATAATCAAGCAAACCGGTAACGCCGAGAACCGGATATGAGAAATTAATAACCGGTTTATTATTATTACGCAGCGTTTATTTTTATAACTGTTTAATGTACTATTTGAGATTTAATATTTTACTAGATTAAATATGTTGATATTTAAACATTATTATTATAGTTTCTGATGCTTCTTATGAATGAATGAATGAATAATTTTGGTGTAATTTATTCCCTTATTAAAAAAAAATGAAAAGTTCTATTGAATTGCTGTCGTTTCATCAGCGATTTCTTTCATGGTTACGAGTCGAAACGGCTTGGTGGTTTAGTTTGTCCGAATTTATTGTCACTTCCATTGTGATCAGATTTCTATAAAGGAAAATTAAAATTTGAAAATAGTAAAGAAAAATACGCGTCATTTTCGTGTCATTAATCCTGAATTATTAAAATTCAAACAAGGGATCCTCGCCGAAAACACAAAGGCTTTAGTGTATAAGCTATTATCCTGAAATTAAAAATTTCTATAGGTAAGCATCTAACATGTAAGGCGATTTAACTTATCCAACTTTTCCTGATTAAACGTTCTCTACGATTTGAGCCTAAACTCTTGGAGTAATATGTGTAATTCGTTACTTGGAAACCTTACTTGTCCTATATACAAGTATATAGGTACGTGTATTTAGAACTAATTCACAAACCTCAAAGGTCTGTAAGGATAAACATATTTGGCACTGACTACACTCATCTTACCCCTGTCGTAACGATAAAATAACACTCTGCGTATCGAATTATGTACGTATTTCAAATCGTTTTAAAAGTGTCTAATGGATTGACACGGTTCTGTTCTGGTAGAGTTCTATTATAACAGAGATAACGAGGAGCAACTGTCGTAGCTGGCTACTTTAGTGCGAGGTCATATTAGTTTACGTAGGTTTGCGTGTGCTGGTGTATTCACCACGAGATATGATATTAACGAACTCTACCTGTCATTAAGGTCAGCGGGTGTAGAGTTCTAGATTGGTAGAGTGAGATAATAATATTCGTTGGTTTTTTGACCACTGTTTTAGTGGAAATATTTATTATGCACCGTTTTGTGCCTAGGCTAGGATGGATTGGTGTTCGTTAATTGACGTTATTTGAGTTATCGCACTTTCGATAGTTACATACTACGTAATGAATGGTGGTAAAAATAGATTAGTAAAATTAAAATATTGTCATTAAAAGTGGCCAGAAAAATGTTTCTTTTCAATAAATTAAACTATGTGCGAAAGAGTCCTTGAATTTTCAACTGGACGCTAATTCCTTGAGAGTCACTTAGTTTTATGATTATTCCACTTATTTTTTAGGTTCCTTGTAGTCCCTCATTTTATCGGCCTGGGTTCGAATCCGGGCATGTATCACTGGCTTATACAAAGGTTTGTAGGTTTTCAAGACATATATAGAATACCATTCATTAAACCAAAATAAATATCGTGTTCGAACTTACACGATGTATCGTTTGCTACAATGTTAGCAACGAAGTGTTGAATTCAATAAATTCATTGGTCACCATGTTTGATTATGAACTTAGTCGTTCTCATTCTGCTTCTCTATCAGTATTACAGTAAAAGGGTTCACGATAATCACCAATTTATATATTAGAATATACTTGTCAATAAAGCTTTAATTTCAAGTATCGATACATCGTTACACAAAATCATTTATTAATATCTATATTTTCGTATTTAAATATTCTAACATAACAATTAAACAATTGAGATACATTTTCACTCACATCGTATTAAAATTTGCCTAAACTGTCTATTGTACTAGAGAACAATGTCCCCTTGTTAAATGAACGCTATTTCCGAATATCTCCAACAGGTCGTATTGTATACATACGAACATTACATTTCAAAATAGAGTATTTAATACCTACACGTTGAAAATCTAAACAAGTATATTTCAATATTCCTTTAAGTATCGTTTGAAATACATTTTATTTAATGAGTACATCGCGTGGGCAGGGATTCGCCCACCTGTGTAGTATAACGGGTATTAAGTCATTACATTGTACTGGGTATGGCAAATTAATTTATATCCTTACTAATTAAATTATAATACTATATTAAATTGTAATATTTGGTATAATATTGAAGATGAATTATTTTATATTAAATTATATTATACTAACGTTTACTTAGTATACGTAATATTAAATAATATTTATACTAACGTATAATATGTAAATGTGTACACATAATTTACATAAAAATTAAATTAAAAATGAAGTATATTGGTTGTTAAACTGCCGTACCGTGAAATTTGAATAAAAATCTGAAGACAATAATGTTGTTTTGCGATCAAACTTATCTATTGTATGAATTAAGTTCCAATAGTTGCGTCAAGCAAAGATGCCACACTAAATGACAATTTTGTGTTATAATATTGTGCATCTGACCCTATAAACAAAGGGTATTTCTTTTGTGACATCATTATCGTCCTGTATTCTCTTATCGTTCAACTAGTGGATACGGGTCTCTTCTCGGAATGCGAAGGGTTTCTTTCTCTTACAATTGTATTATGCATCACGTAATAATATGTTATATGTAATAACCATGGTAGATGATATTATTTGTTAATGATTTTTAATGACTAAGATTTCACTTAAAACGTTATCATCATATCACCACGCCAGGTCTCTAATGTCATACCAAGTGCAAAAATCTTCAAACTAACAAACTGGACGTGCTTCTTTTATATTCACTTACAACTTAGTTTAGGTTTATATTTGTTTTGTAATTTTTTATGACTTACCGCATTTCAGTGAAAATAAATAATGTCCTTGCAGCTCATATAACTTGTAATACAACAAGCTTTCGAAATAAAAAGTTGCATAACCAACTGGAACAGAGCGTGCGCCTGCAGCCAGCGCTCGAATTAAAGTTTCACAATTAAGGGTTGAAATTCCACGGTACTAAAAACTATTCATACAAGTTCGTTTATGTGAAAAAAAATTACTCATTCGTGATAACTCTCACGCAAAAAGTTTTTGTCTAGATTTGCGTTCAGTTGAGGTTAAATTACATTTGCACTTACCTTATCATGAAATAGAACATCCAAAGTTTTATCGCAACTAGGCAAAGTAAACTGCTTGGGTAGTGAGAGTAATAGAAGTGTAATTAGAGTTACGTACACTTCCAATGGATTCAATGTTCGCGTGGGCTTTGCCAATGAAAATTCAACTACAACGAAGTCACCCTGTAATCGACATTGGCCGATAGACGATTACTATTAAAAGGCCAAAGGCAGTTCACCTGTTGCGAAGGTAATAGAGCCTTTCCACACATCGCCTACGTGAAGCACAATAGAGTTTCATACTCTACATTTCAGGATTATATAGTGGTATTAACTTTAGGTAGTACCCGTAAATACATAGTTAAATAAATGAAAATCCCTATTTATATAGATAATAATTGTTACAAATTGTAAGTTAAACCGATAATACATAAAAGCATATTTCGTTTTGTTAACTCGGTAGACAGATTACTTTTACATTTAAGTTAATAGTAAAGTTGATTTGTGATAATAGGATCACCATTTATAGCTTTTTATTTAGTGGGATATTTTTCACCAGTACTTTTTATTTTGATAGCGCAAACAACTCTGCTGTGTGTTCCGTTTGTGAATTTTAATTCCGAATTTTTAGTTGATAACAAAGTTTAGTCTCATGATATATTTGGTCCGTGGTGTTTTACATACGAACATGATTTTTTCAGATTGTATAAACTTCTTTTCATACGAAAGTAATATTTAACATTCGTATGCTTAATTTTATACGTAATTATGCATATCAGTTTAAAGAATGTTCATAACTATCGGTTTTCAACTTATTAGCTGGAACAAAAGTGCATTCTTTGTTTTTGAAATATTTTGTTTATATTTTGAATTGTATTTTTATTTAAATTAAAAGTATAAAAGGTTTATCACAGCGATCAAACATATTCCTTACAAAGTAAGCAGTATGACGGTGCAGTGGAATAATTAACAAGTCTTTTTTTGTTTTAAGAAAAACCGTCATTAAAAGTTTAATCACGGAGATATTTATTCAATAGGCTATTTAAAAAAATCACGGTCAGTTGGCTGTTTATTGTTTTAGTTACGTTATTAACTTGTACGTACTTTTTTCACGGCATACTCCTATAATCAAATATACCTACATACGTCTGACGACCTGAAGAAGACAGCGGGAAGCTGCTGAATTCGGAAGGCCCAGGACCGGATGGAGTGGCGACGATTAGGGGAGGCCTATGTCTAGCAGGGGACATCAAGAGGCTGACGATTATGAGGCCTTTTTTAAATGTTAGTCATCAGAGATTTCTCCAGGTCTAATATACGTTGTATAATATTTTAAAATTACAGCTGTTTCAATAAGTGTTTTTAAAACATGTTTTGACAAAGTTACAATACTTAAAAATTTACATATTTATATGCGAGTATTATACATGCAGCATACATGTATAAGTAACGATAGTTCCATTGCAATTAAAAACTGCTTTTGATGTTTACAGAAAGCGTTTTCTTTGACAAACACTCATTAAAAAATATCAACTACAAAAACTTTACATTTCCGTGTAATATAAAGGCACAATGTGGGAAAAATCGTCTATAGAATTCCCAGTAGAGTTTCCACTTCTGTAAATAGAGATGGGATGGCACGCCTTCGTGTGCCACTCCAAGGTTTATATTTCAAAGTAAATGCCAGCTTTATAATGTCTTTTCGTAGGAATTCTATGGAGATAAACAAACGTTTGAATAGATATTACAACTCTGACATTTTATGGCAGTGATTACCGTGGAAAATTCTAGAATGAACTGCATTTAAGCATGTTCTTTGAATCTCAGGTTATTTATAATAGGCAGGTAAGTACCAATTTCTTTGCCTATTACATGAAGAACGAAATTAGGTACTAGTCACCCAAGGGACGAAACGGTATTAAAGATTGTTTTATATTGCATGTTGATTGTGTGTAAACGAAGTGGGAATTGTATAGTTTCGTACAAAGTATACATGGACCTTTGCATATAAAACTGAACCGTTTAATATTTAAAACTGCTATTGAACATGGGAAATTTTCTTATGTGGAAGAAGTAGCAAGCAGAAGTCGCCACTTCTGCTTGCTACTTGCTGCTTGCCAGCAGGCAGCAGTTACAACTAATTACTGACCCCCGCGCAGATTTGCATTCAACTTATTATGGAATTGTAGGAATAAGTTGCTAGACTCTAAGACATGTACATTTTCTGAAGAAATTTTTCTTCAATAATACAGTACGAAACAGTTAAGTTAAAAAACGCACTTAAG
>DWME01009956.1:0-10540 GCA_018244795.1 Parelbella ahira ahira | reverse complement strand
GCTCACCAACTATTCCATGGGACGTAAACGTAACTGGTGAAACGTGGGAGTGTATTACACTCCTTTGCTTACCCTTTCGGGATTATAGGCGTGATGTTACGTTTTATTATAAAAATATAACTATTTTACAGAGATAAACATTGCAGAAGAAGCGAATTATTTGTAAACAAAAACCAAATAAGTTTTAATCAACGCCTTAAAACTCATGTCCGGATGTTTTAAAAGATTACTTAACAAGACGTTTTGCGCTATATACTATTTTTGTTAAATTTTTTTATCTAGTATTTTATCTATGCATAATATTGGCTTAGTAGGGCTTAGCTTAAACTATGGGCTCAGTGCTTCAATCTGTTTTAGAATTTGAAACTGTTTTAAAATACAGATTACGAGGCCGATACGAAAATCACTACATAGGATTAAAAAAGACAATGAAGTTTTTGTTTTTAAAAGACTTTTTTTTATCATGTGATAGGCTTGTGTTTGGCCGCGATCCCGCCTGATGGAGAGCGCGGATGCGTCCTAAGATGGAGCACGCATACCTAGGAAAAGCCTATTCACCCTTGTTTTGAAGAGTACTATAGCACAAGAATACTTTATAATAACTTTATCTTGTAGTTTTATTGTGTCTGAGAAAAAATTTTTCGTCATCTTGTCTTAGTCGAGTGACCGGTGTAAATAATTTTACAAAAGGAATCATAGCATGTGTTTGGTCCCACTTTTTAATAAGAATGCAGTATGTGTCAGGTATCTTCAAAACACTTAAAATGCTAATAATCTAGCCACATTGTCAGCCTTTAGCGAGTATTCTTTTGTCTATTAAAAATTTCAACGGACAGTATATAAGTAATTAAAATTAATACTAAAAAACCCAGGAACAACAACGACGCATTAAATATATCACTTTAACATCGATTCATGTAAATATTTTTTACAATCAGTTTACAGATATTAATGTAGGTACTTATAACGCTCAGTATACTAACCTTTAATATTTAGGGGCGGTAATAAATCAATAATGTATTAATTTAGCAATCAGTAATAAAAGTGTTAGAGATAAGCATACTTTCGTCGATGGCTGACATTGGCGTGGAAGTCATTAAGATTGCTACATAACACGAGTATCATATGGAACAATTGTGAATAGAAATTATTTTGACCGTTATATAATTACTGTATTATTTTAATAGAATTCATTTTTGATTATTACTTATTTCTGTTTTTTTATGAGGTCAAATAAATGTATGAAGTCGTAATAGTAAAATGTAATTTAAAAAAAAATTAAGTATTACTGCCTCGTTAGACGAGTGGTTACAACGCGACTGCTGATCAAGAGTCCCGAGTCCGATCCGTGGTCGGGTACTATTGGATGTTACTAACTTGAAGTTCCTATAAAGAGCCGGGAGCCGCGATTTGTGCCCGGTGTACAGCAAAGGGTTCACCACCTATTCCACGGTGGGACGTATAACAGTTGAAACGGGGGAGTATATTAGGTACATTCCTCTGCCTAAACCTTCGCGGAAATACAATCAGGATGTTATATTTATAATTTTGGAAACCTAGATGATAGGTGTTTAGCCTAAAATTTCCTACATCTAGATAGAGTTATTGGCCAGCAGAAAACGTCATCATCTTCTTCATTTTCAGCCTACTCTCGTCCACTGCTGGACATAACCCTCTCCAATAGCACGCTACTGAGCTCGATCTTCAGCTCGTCGCATCCAACCACTGGCAGCCACTTTGCGTATATCGCCACTCCACCTGCTGGAGGGCGTCCTACGCTACGTTTGCCAAGTCGCGGTCTCCACTCCAGAACACGTCTGGAGTGGATTTTTCCATTCAAATGGTATCAACGGTGAACAGAGATATCCTGGACGGAAGGTTCCTTTGCTTGCAGTACTTATATAATCCAAGAGTACTGGAGTTGAAAGTAGAAGGACATGTAAGACAAGCTTTGTGTCCACTGCAATCTTTACAGAGCGCTGATATATCACAGGTTTTGGTTAACGTTAACTCTTCTACTTCTTTACAGGTCTTCTGGAGCTGATCCGTAGAACCACAGTGAGACCAAGACAAACGTCGAAACGTGACGCACCCGTGTTGTACCAACGTAAACATCACAGAAGCAAACATAGAAGTAAGAAGAATAAGGCACGCAAAAAGAAGATAACGTTTTGGCACTTCAGATAGCGCAATTAAGTGTATGAAGTTGATTACATGTAATAAATTATAAGTGATAATTAGTAGTATTTAGTATAAAAGACTAGAGGAGTTTGTCAGAACTGAGGAGTTGGAATACTCACTGTCTGCCACTAGAAATTAGCCGTAGCAATATTTATGTACATACAACTCCTAAGTATTACCTTCTTTTTCCTGGTGTTTTAAACCGTAACGTTACGCCTGTAATCCCCGAAGAGGTAGGCAGAGGACTGTAGTATACTCCCACGTTTCATCAGTTACGTTTCAGTCCCATGGAATAGGTGGTGAGCCTATTGCCATACACCGGACACTGATCCAGACTCCGAGTCACTACCAGAAATTTTATATTGAAAAAATCCAATAGCACCTGACCCGGGATTTGAACCCAGGACCTCCCGATCGACAGTCGCGCTTGCAACCGCTCGACCAACGAGGCAGTCTATTCATATTAGGTACTTTTCATTATATATGTACCGGGTTAACTGACGTGTTTTTGTGATGGCCCGATTAGCATCGAACATATGTATACGAGGACTTTATAGTAAAATGTTCATTACTTCGTTAAAGTTAGTTGATTCTCAATATATCTTAATGTTGGTAATATAAGTAATTTACTCATATACTGAGATCTGTCAGCTTAACCTTATACTTTTATTAATATGTACTATCTCTTTGTACCAGAAATGTATATTTTCCTTGTTTTCTCGATATCGACGTTTTGGTCCTTTTAGAAACGGATAGATAGCGCATTACATTGAAATAGACAACGTCGGTAAAAGAAAAGAATGTTAAGAAATTTCTAATGCTGATAACTGCGTGTTGCCATGAACTTTAACTGCAGTCGTTTTTCTCCAACGCAGAGATGTCAAAATTAATCCAAAACAAACTATATTAAAAAATCCAAATTACCCTTTGTAGTTTTTTTTAAATTATATTCAGTTCTATATCCGCTATCCGGAAACAACCAGAACGAATTAGTGTGACGTCACCACCTTAAATACCGGGAAAATGGCCAAGCCATTTCGAAATTCCTCCGCAATTTTGAATATAGAACTGGATACATTTTAAATTCGAGTTCCTGGCTTGCTATTTTTCAATATACATTCATTCCGTAAAATATTTTTTCAAAAAAAACAACTGTTCGTCATCTATATCCCTTTATTTACATAATACAGTACACCAAGCAACGTGATCATTATCTACACACAAATGGAAACTCGATCAATTCAAAAACAACCTTTACAAGTATAGCTTCTTATAACATTGCAAGTGCAGCCTTGAGCCTTCACCTGGCTGCTCTGACGGGACTTCAGGATCTCTTTGGCTCGCGATAATGGATTGAAATGCAATAGGACGGCAAAACTAAAAGCAATTAATAGAAATAATGCATTCAAATTGCTTATATTTTACTATAAATACAACCTTTCCCCTCTATTCTCTCGAGCTATTTAAGGAACAAAGGCTCAAGACTCGAGAGGGATTCTAGGATCTGTTTTATGTCCAGTGATAACATAGCTCCCATTATAAATATGACACGATACAATTATAGTAACGTTACTTTATTCGTTTATTGTACGTCGAGTGTACAAAGTATTAAATAGAGTACTCAATTCAAACTAAAACTGAATCACATCAAAGAGAAAAGAGTCATTGAAAATACTCGTGAACCGTATACTATGAAAAAATCTGAGTATCAATTTTTTTTCAAATAACGTTAAACAAACATTTATAAGGTAGACTGCCTTGTTTTCGGTCTGGCTGAACCGCGGCCGAATACTTGACTGTAGCGAGTGAAAAAAAAATTATCATTATCAGCCACAACATGGCAACCTCGTTGAATTACATATCAATAATAACATAATCGGAACGATCGTTCTGAAATTGTGCACATCTAACAAGGATTAATGGAATAAAAAAAACTTCGAAGATAAAAAAAAATATTATACACTTCTGTTACAATGGAAAATCAAAACGCTAACGTCATATATAGGAAAAGCAAAACTGACACACGGCTGACAATCGAGATCGCGTTATTGCAACGGATATCGATACAATTACATTTTAAACATACGTGTACAACTCAACACGTATGCGTCGCGCAATTTGAGTGCCTCCATCTCTTGATCTGTGATAGAAACAAATGAGACTAACGGCAACTGATGATAGGTAATCGCAGCAATAACGATACATCATCACCATACATCAGCCCACCGCTGGACAAAAGTCTACCGGTCTACTGTTTTCGGCTTGCTAACAAACAATCTCAAATATGACTAATCGTCCAGCCGGCTGATCTGATTGTGAGCCATTTTCATAGTCGATCTCGACAGCTGGATCTGAACACCCCGTACATCACTGTCTCCCTCACAGTACAACATTTAAAAAAAAAAGCATAGACATAAATATTAAGTTTCGATATGTTGTCATTACAAAATCGATATCTCGTTGTAGTAATCGATTTTGAACGAACACAAATACGCGTAAATATATACGGAGTTAATACCCCCACCCCTTTACAGATGTAATTCCAGGACTCAAACTAAACGCCGACAATATTAACGCCATATTATTTAAACAAAAGGATCACAATATGCACAGCAAATCGACAATAATACACTAGAAAGAGACAACTATAGAAAAACAAATGCAACAAAACGAAACCGACAAACGTATTGAATATTTATATACGATCTATGGCGACATGAATAAGGAACCATAGAGTATATTATAAGAGTGTCTATGACGGTGGACGTAAATTAATACAGGCATATATTTCCATTAAAGTCTTCCAAGTGTCCAGTTTACGAAATATGAATATAATCAAATCATATGGCTCTTCCGAAGTATTTAAATCGAATAAAAGAGCATTCATGAAATATGCTGTCCCTATAATGTTCCAAACTCGATATTCCAGCCACATACAAACATTTACCTTCAACGAACACCAGAACATTATACATCACGACATCCTTTGGACAGATTTATAATAACGACATCAAGTTACGTTAAATTACGATATATATAACATATAACAATTTACTGCGACAAATTTGTGCATAAATACATACCTCGCTCCTCACTCGACCTCACTCGGTAGCTACAGACCTCATGAGGGACCTCGTACAGGTCCCAAGCCAGTCGGGCCATCCCGAAAAACGTGCGTGAGCTAAGCCGGTATATGTCCCGGCCTAATCATAACTGACAATGCAACTTGTTTCGTACTGTTTGCATGCAAATACTTCGGAGTCTTAATATTACGTCATTTATATCTCACGTCTTAAAACAAGATTTAAGTCTAAACCGTACTAAGGTAGTGTTAAGATATAATTATGTCTATAAACTTATTAAAGCGTTCAGAACAGAAATCGATTTTACACGTGGCGTCATTCAACATCGAATAACTTAGTGAAGTTTTTATTCATTCTCCTAATACCGTGGATGTTTTAAAAACACGAATCTTATAGAATTCACTATAAGACTATGATATGGAATTTTTAATTTGCAAGCACGTTTTACGAATTTTATAATAGATAAATATGGATACATTAAAATATTTTAATATCAACCTCTTGATAGCACATTAGCCTTAAGATGGCTGCCTTAAAAATGACATCTTGGAAAGAAACCAAGAAAAAATTCTTCAACACAGAACACCAAGACGGTTTTCTACTTAACTCCAACAAGAAAGCAGTGTTTTCGAAGCAAACTCACAAAGCTGCGAGGACAATAAAATTATTGGAGACAAAAATCAATGAAATCTCCGATTGGGACTTGAAGCGGTGAAAGCGAGATTTGAAGATGTATATATGCAAGATCATTTTTCTCTTAGAAATCCCATGACGTCATCCCCTTATCTCCTTCAGAGAAGGCTCTCGACCAATCTACAAACCTATCAATATAGTACCTTGTATAACATATCTCACCAACAGCCGTATTACTTTCAAGCAAAATCAACACATATATAGCTCCCAATAACCATATCTCAGACCCAAACATAATTTTGACTAAATTTGATTTCAAAAGCGAAGTTCTACATCTAACTATAAAACATGTATGTACACAGATTCAACAGATGATAAATAACAATTTCCAACAATATAGCTCTATCTAATAAAGTTTTTTTTATCTGTCTCATGTAATTCTATTTTTTTATCTATAAACATACATTTATTGCAATGAGGAAAGCAGCATATAATTCTTATTGAGACTTCTGGTTAGTGCGATGAGCACCGAGTGACCCATCTCTGTAAGACAGATCGCACCCCGAATAGGACTTTGGGAATATATTTTTCGCATTCATATAAATTGCAAGCTGATTTTGTTAAGTTTGTTTATAACAATAATAATAAAATATCAGACACATACATATGATGGGATACCTCTGAGTGTATATAGATCCTGCTAATAGACAAAAAAAATTTTTTTTTCTAAGGTGTGTGAAGTCTGCCGACCCGCACTCTGCCAGCGTGGCAAACTGTGGCCTTAACCCTCTCAATATGAGAGGAGACCCATATTCCAACAGTGGAATGACAAATGGGTCGATTAAATTAAAGATTATTAAACAGATCACTGAACAGAATTTCTTCTTTATATAAAATCAGCAATAAAACCTTAATACCTCCCCTCAGTTCCTGACCAGAAACCTAAACAACTGCATCCTCATTGGCCATTTTATAATTCATTGCCCTTGCATGCATCATGCTCTCAGACAATTTGGACATCTCACCATATATTATATGCAATATATATTTTTATTCTTAGCGGAATGATCTAATATATCTTTAAATACCAAATTCATATGTAACACATATTTGGAAATGGTAACTCTGAACACTCGACAAATCCATTAATATCAAAATAAACAGAATATTCTGAAATTGAGAATTCTTTGATGTATTCTTTTATATAATATAATTTACACACAATATTTTTGTATATCTATCTGTACACATTTCTATATGTTTTCAAAGTAAAACGTTAAAATAGGTAATTAAAACTTTTATATATTTCGAGATAATATTTACTTAGGCATTCCCAGCAAAATTTAAATGCGTATGTCACTTACATACATTATTTTGAACGTGTATAGTATGAGCTAAACAAACGGACAACATTTTAATAAATTTAGTGCCACTGAAACCCATCAATATGATTGATATATAAAGATATTTGTGAACAAATCATTTAATACATAGATTTAACGGAACTCAAGTGACTTGTCTATGGAAATACAGCGGAGAATATTGCCAGCATTATCAATGTATACATTTATTTTGCAATTTAACTATGTAGATGAGTTATTTACTTGATTCCAAAGCGAGTTTATAAAAATGAAGACCGTTGATTTAATTATATGTATATCACAGAATGGGTACATATTAAAATGTTACTTTGGTGTCCAAATGAGGTGTTTCTGTTAAGAATCGTTAGATATACCAGCACCCATATGAATGATAGAATTATATATCTGTATACACATATACAAGGTCAGCTTGGACCCGGTGAGCGCTGCACCGAATGACTTTGAAAGACTATGAAAGTACTAGAAACAAAAAGCTCGATTGGAGCTCATTGAAATAAATGAAAAGTGAACATTTTAAAAACCAAAATGAACTTAGTGTTTGTTAAATGACAGTTCTGGGTTAAACATATATTAATTGCACTAAGACCTTACGTAGCCCTACCTGATCTTGTTTGTCCTCTACCAGCTAGTGTTTGCGACTCTGCTCCATAAATATAACATGGTTAGCGGTTATTATTGTTGATTCGCTTTAAGCCCTCTGTAAGCCTCTCCGAAGACTTTATAGACAACTATGATTTAACAAAGACGAAGATCATAGACTGTTCTTTTCCCTCTGAAGCAGAGAGAGCAAATACAGGGACATCCTCTACGAGGCACACCATCTAAGGTGAGATTATTATTGCTAGGGTCTTAAGAGCGCCTACAGTAAGAAATTTACCTAGACAACAACGTGGGTAACAAAATAATTATAATATAGATGTGTCATAGCTTTTTCCATCAACTTGTCTCCATTACATAGATGTAAAAACAATCATATGTCTACAAAAGATATTGGGTCACACAAGCAAATGCCAGCATATTTATACAAATATCGAATATTTCAAACACAACAATTAACAATCAAACAGGCCAAAGTTCTCATATATTTACACCCTTAATAACTTCTAAACGCAACAAGCATCATATGAAACTAAACAATTTTATATATACTGGGCATAATGAGGACTATTTTTAACTGGTATTCATATTCTCCGATACATTCCACTTCAACAAATCTAGGAAGCCGATATTAACCTACAATTGTTGTAACTATATTAAGCTTTGCTAGTGTGAGTGATTCGATTAACTGCTATTCTTTTTAAACCCGAACACTGGGCATGGGTCTCTATTGCACCTGGAAAGGGCCTGGAGCATATTCCATCATGCAACTCCAAGGTAGATTGTCGGACATACAGACTAGTGGTTAACCCGTGTAGCAGATATTTCTAAAACAAAATTGACCAACGAAATTAAACATAATTTCTCACTAAAACAAAATAAAAACTACTGAACAACGTTAAAAATAGCTCTCATTATAAGACATAACAGAAGTGATGCATAAATAACTCTGAAGAAAGAAAGAAAGCAAGACTATCTTTCTCTCTTTCTTTCCAAATAACTCTCAATTTGGTATTGCAGAACAACTTTGATTCTAAACCACAATACATGAAGCTGCTCCCACTAAACCCATTAAATACAAACCAACAAACATACTGTCATACAAACATTCATACAAGTGTTCCTCACTCAATGGTTCGAGTACATTGTATGTATGTATTCACCCACCCCGTTATAAATACATTTGTATATCTATCTCACTTGCACTACCGTTAATCTAGTTCTATCCTCATGCTGGGCGCCAATGTACCACACTGGATCTTGGATTCCTTGAGCTTGGTGAGTGAGAGACGAAGGTCCTCCATTGTGATGGGCCGAACAGCGTCCATGTACTCTTCATCCGATTCGGAATTGTTTGTGTTGTTACTGCCATTGTTCTGAAAGACATTGTAATGGACTTCTTATTAGGGAATATGTACAATATTTCATATTCTTACACTCGGTGCAGAAGTTGTTTATAGTCACATTAACTTCACACAGTTATATGATAGCACGCATTGGGGCAGGCCTATGACCAGTATTGGACTGAGATAGGCTGATGATGATGATGAATTGCACACAATGATGACTTGTCTGTGTAGCTGACATAGCCACCCTTACCGGATATCAAATCTCAAAATGTAGATATCCGATAACATTATCTTGCATGACATACAAACTGAATTGAACTATGCAATTGAACGTTGTATGTTACATATTGCTCCACATATCTTATAGAAATATTGTGGGCGCGCTAACCTTGGAGTCCTGGCGGGCGATCTCGTCCCGGGCCAAGTCTCGCACCCGGTACACGGCCGCCTGGCGACACAGCTCGTGCAGGTCCGACCCCGAGAAGCCTTCCGTGCACGCTGCCAAACGCTTGTATTCGATCTGAATATAAAAATCAATATAGTTAGTATCATAGAATACGATATTTTTAACAGTTGGATTATGATAATTGAAGTGAACACTGTCCATCATTAGTTACTGTCACATACAGAATACAAGGGAGCTGTTGGTCGAATAGGCATAAATAGTATGTTATCTGTCTTTGGGTCTATATAAAATAACTGAATATATTTTATTACGATGTTATTATACGTTTATATAATTACTTATAGACATATGGCAGACATTAATAATATACGACATACATCAGTGGCGACGGGCTCCGATCGTAGAATGAGCTGCAAGATGCGCTCGCGTTGGCTCTCGTTGGGCATGGGCACGTGGAAGGTGGCCGGCATGCGTCGCTGGATCGCTTTGTCCAAGTCCTGGGGCCGGTTCGTGGCTCCTGGAAAATATAGCTGTATGTAGAATTAGAACAATGCCTACATTGGTTAGTATAATGAAAAGTTTTTGATGACTAAATGTAAATTATTTACAGGAAACGATTGAGCGTTTTATCATTGTTTTTAAATGATTCCAAATTTAAACTTAGGACTATAGTACATTAAAAAAAGTTCTCCATTTTGGGTACATACATAGTTGAAAAGATGCCGTTTTCTACAATAACGTTAAGGTATGTATAGTGTGTAGCAGTGGTAGCCCAGTGGTTAAGAATTCAGCCTCTCATTCCGGGGGTCCTGGGTTCAAATCCATGGCGCGCGCCTCTTTATAAAAGTGCGTTTTAAGTTTAAATATCACTTGCTAACGGTGAAGGAAAACATCGTGAGGAAACCTGCA
>DWME01009955.1:0-10540 GCA_018244795.1 Parelbella ahira ahira | reverse complement strand
GCTCTGGCGGCACTGGCTGTCGCGGGGGGTGAGCCGACAGTGGTAGCGTTATTTATCTCTTTCTAACGTCACTATGGCGTTCTTTGTTCCGCTGGTATTCTCACTGTAACTACTTACCTCTGTCACAACCAGCCCCGGTCTCCCCTACAGATAAAAACCTTCAAATGTGCAATTCTGGAGTTGTCCATATATTAGCATATTATGTTCAAGTGGGTATCGCGCGTGGTGAGACAAGCGAGTACTAATTCATTAAAATTCACAAACCGTTAAGGAACCCCAGCACGAAGGAACCGACATAAAAACTCTTGAAACATACTAAAAGTTTTAATTCCTTATTATAACGTTTGCTGCCACACCGCACTACATCGACCCAGACTAGTTATACCGGAAACAATCTGCTGTCTTTCATAATACATATTATTTTCGCATTACATTTCGATGACCGGGATCTGCTCCCGTGTTATGCGTATAATATTTCCTTTACTACGGTAGCACTTGCGAGTAGTGATGGACTTTATTATGACATTTTTCTAGGTCAAATTTGTGATTGATATCCACGGGTTGATGGGGTTAGCTTCGAAGAAATATCACAAAGTCAATTTATAAATCAAGTGTTATGTCGTTAGATGGTTTATTTTTCACCAGATTTTATTTATGGCGAATTATATGTCACTCATGTAAGCAGAACGAAGCGATTCGCTAAGTCGTTTCATCACCACCAGCGTCCATCTTTCCTGATTCGTATGCCTGGAATTGCTCAAGACAAGAGTGAATATGCACTTTCTAGTTGAGCGTGCTACATTCTAAGCTGCATCTCGCTTTCCATCAGGTGAGATTGCAGTCAAGCGCGAGACTGTTTCTACATAAAAAATCATATTACTCTTGTTTCTTATCTTATCGGAATTATTATAACATGAGTGCTTGTAAAAAATCTTTGTAACGCTTGTACGAAGGAAAGTTATGTTACTTCCTTGACCCATTTCATGAGCAGAACAAAATTAATCTCTAACAGCGAAACTATTCGCCCGACTCCAAAATTTTGCAATTTTCTTAATTAAAGCGTTTGAAGTATGCTGGAATTAAGCGGAGCCTTATTCTTTTCAACTTTCTATTCATAACTTCTTTAATTTCGGCCCGGATTACAGCCGCGACGTCCCAGAACGAGCCTCAATTTATGCAGGTGGAGTAACTTTCATCGCTATAAAAGTTCCAATTCAACCGCGGTCATCGTTATGCTCCTAGATCGGGAGCCGCCTTCCATTTGAGAAGATACGTATTATTAATTATAAAAGACTTTAAATATAACCGATGAAAACTGCTGAAGCTGGCAACTGACAATAGGAATCGCATGGAGATTTAATTCTCTATTTAATGAAATTAACAAATCGCATGTACGGTTCCGTGAGTAAAGTAAGTTTCCAGCTAAAACTTAAAAACCGATTCGATTCGTTGGAAACCACGGCAGTTGTTGACGAGGCAACTAGTAATTTGGTTCGGATTTTAGGCGAAGTTGGCCGAAAGCATTTAGGCCAGCGGCGGCATATCAAAGAATCAAAACTTTCTTGCGAGACTGAAGCTTATGAGGAAGAGGAGAGAAGACGCCAGCAGATAAATCCTATCCAATTGCGTCGTGGCGTAAGATAGGGTTAAGAATATCACCGAAACTTTTTACGAACGCATTGGAGGATGTCTTCAAAACGATGGACTGGGAGAGACGGGGCCTTAACATTAATGACACATACATTTCTCACCTCCAATTTGCCGATGATATCGTCATATTGACGCAGTTACTGTAGGATATAGAGGAAATGTTGAACAGCCTGAATGATGCGTCTCAATGTGTCGGGCTCGCCATGAACATGGATAAGACAAAAGTAAGAAAAAACCAAATCATGACGAGACCGATTACGGTCGATGGATCGATGATTGCAGTTGTCCAGGAGTACGTCTATCTGGGACAGACGATCAAGCTCGGTGAAAACAACTTCCAACGAGAAATCGATAGACGCATTCAATTGAGCTGGGCAGCATTTTGAAAGTTTCGTCAAGTTTTCTCGTCGCCTATTCTATAGTGCCCTAAGACCAAAGTCTTTAATTAATGCGTTCTGTCAATTATGATACACGCTGCAGAAACGTAGACCCTGCATTGGGACTAGTCCACCAGCTAAAGGTAGCTCAACGTGCAATGGTAAAAGCTATGCTCGGTCTCTCTGCGGGATTAATATAGCTAAATGAGTTAACACGTTGAAGTGGCAGTGGGCTGGTCACATATGTCGTAGAACTGATGGCCGTTGGGGCAAATGAATTTTAGAATAGACACTACGGACTGGCAGGCGTACTGTGGGTCGTCAACCGGCCCGTTAGACCGATGATCTTAAGAAGGCGGCTGGTAGTGCCTTTATGAGATCTGCGGTGGATCTAGTGTTGTGGAACACCTTGGGAGATATCTATCTAGAGCAGTGGAACGGAAAAGGCTGACGTGATGATGACGAAGTAAGGAATTCAAAAGTGCACCCGTGCTTAAGAATTAAATGGCAACCATTAAGGACGTTTAAAATTTGTTTTAGTCATGTATGATTTCCTTTATATCTGTTGTGTTACCACCAAGTGCCCTACCTCTTTGCTAAGTCGTATATCTAAAAAATTCATAACTGAGACGTCATTTCATGTGTCTTATTTAGATATCAGATTACAATAACAATTATTGTGTAACCTTAGATAGTGGTCTTTGCGTAACCTTGGTGACAGTTAATACCCGAAGGGATGAATCAGTCAGCTTGGAGTACAACACAACTAAGCAATCAGGAATTTTTACTCATTTTTAATTATGTAAGTATATTTCTTTTTGAGAATAAAGTAAGGTTTAGTAAAATAAGCAGCGGTTCAAGTAGCCAATGTTATTGGTAGACTTCTGTAAGTAAACTTAAATAATTTCGAGGAATTGACTTGCTCATCGGCTATTGCATTTTTATTCAAGATTATTGGGGTGCTCCCTCCATTAAAATGCGCACTACATATGGGTTTTGGCAATGTTTCATCTGCCAGTTTCTATATATCCGAACTCCCGTTTTGTACATAATTTATACATAAGCTAACATTTGAATGACATCTATTACTTTTAATAAAATATATTTCTTCCACTCAGCTCCCTCTCCTGCAGGATACCAAAATGGCGGTAATTCGGCATGTTAATTCGTTATTTTACGTCGCGGTGCAAGTTCGCGGAATATGATAATCCTGTGACTGGCACTTTTGAAGGCGGATTGCCTTTCGAAATGGTTTTATGATGCAGCAGATTTAAGAGACGCAGTTGATGCTAAGTAGGGATTTTGATCTCCGCGGTGCCATCTCATTATAATAAGCCAAGAACATTATCAGTGTTTTCGATAGTTTTACATTTCTGACAAAACGTTTGGCATGTTCGTAACAATTTTAGACGGATTGGACGACAAAGAGTTCATTATTTTCTAGCTGAACAAATTACATCCCTTGAGAATTACAATATATCATTGTAGGGTATTCGTGTGTTTGTTGCGTCGCGGCGCACACGACGCGTGCTGGTTTGCGGATACGATTTGTGATCGTCGTTCAAAGTATTCAATCGTTATTCCTATATAATCGATAATCAAAAGCTTGTGAAAAATAATTCTGTACAAAATTAATCGTGTAACTTTAATCCGACCTACTAAAAATCCAATAAATGGTATCAAAAATCTAGTATTTATAGAATAATAACAGTAAAGTCTTTTGTCCTTTGTCTGTGATTGGAAATATGATATATACGTTGTATATGACGGAATTATTTGTTGACCGTGAAGTGTAATGAAAGCAAGTTTAAAATCGCCATATATCCAAATATAAACGTTAAAAACAGCGAACAGAAAGAGGACTAAACTTTACCAATCATTCTTTATGACCCAGCACTTCGCAAACAATATAAAAAGCGGGACACGAAAAATTCATCTTGCGTAATAAATTGTTGGAGGGATGTTGGCAACGATGATAAAGAACTGTAAAAGATAATACAGCCAGGATCGATATAATCGTCGTATCCATCACGGATAGTGGCCGTCAGCGTCATCCGCACATTTGGCATGTAAATCGCGCACTTTACCCGCTTTTTGCCAAACATCCAAACAAATTTATTCACCGCGAGAAACAGGGCCATATCGATTTAGTGGAACGAGGGCGAAGGAAGGGATGTGTTAAAAATCATCTCGGGCTTGAACCCTGCCCTTTACTGATGTTTCTGTTACGACTCGTAGTTAAATGCCGAAGAGCGTGTTCGCGTTGCTTCATCTAGTTTTTAAAAAATTATAGAGGCTTACCTCTTCTTCGAAAAGTTATTAACTATAGTTTATTTGACAATTATTATTTTTTATTATTAATAGTTATTATTAGTTACCTAGTGCTTTTAAATCGGTAATCACAAATCCAGAGACTAGAGTTCTACCACTAGATGTTCCATTTTACTTTACTTCAGGATTAAAATATTGTACTGTGGATAAGTAACCATTATTAATCATTGAGTTGCATGTTCACTTCCTCATAAATTGCATTAACCCTTGCAATACCCTTTCGCACAGTTGCTTTTAACCGGTTCGTAGTGTGACGCCTGGGAATAAACAGGGGTATCCCGGGAATCACGACAGAACGTAGCGAGATAAACAAGCGTTATGAAATAGAAGAGCAACGTGAGAACAGCAGGCGACTAAATGGTCCTCAGTACTTCGGAGTACCCTGACCTCTGCAGGGCTTTTATTGATTTAACGATAGGCCTAACGCGTTGACCTCCGGTTGTAATTTTATTAGATTATCGTTTCGTAGATCTTGATAATGAATGATTTTCGAATTGTTTTTGAGATTTGGTCTTGCTTTGCAACTTGATCAATTAACAGTGGAAGGTATTCACGACCATCGGTATAGGGTCACTTTAAGTACTCTTACACCGTTGGGTCTGCTTCTTGGTGTTATACCAAAGGTAAATGCCATGTAATTAAACTGAAAATAAGAATGGATATTTGAAATGAATTCCGCTCGGCCGTATATTGCAACTGTTTTTGTTCCTGTCGGTATTTCATGTGCCGTGTCCTGCACGCAAGATATGTCCTTTTATAGAATAAACAGGCACATGTGCACATACTGATGTAGTATTTTACTTATCATTGGTAGAAATTACTTATCCGAAACGGACGTGGGTGTCCATATGGACAGTGATGTATATAGAGGAAGTACGTAAACTTTGTAAGGATACAGTACCTACAGGTATGTGGCATCGGAGTTGTCTGCTTACCCTGTAAGGGACCTGCCGGACTATATGATCTTATAATAACAATTTGTAGAGATTACATAGATTCAGGTGACTGTTTTAAATTATACTTTTTGTTAAGGCATTGAACTTTATGATCCTTGCGATAAGCTCCCGTAATTTTCGTGCCAACAAATTAAAAATAACTTTCTCTTTTGCGACGTAAATTGTTACGATAGCCTCGTTGAGCCGGAACAAAAGATACAAGGCTGACAACTTCTGAAGCTATCACAAAACAGGCGTATTTCAAGGTTATCCGAGGCGACTGCTGGGCGGGGGCTGCGCGGAGGCTGCGTTAGACACAACTGATTATTGCTGCTTCTGATGTTCAAATCATTGTCCATGATTATAACGATCCGTTCTGACAATTCCAATGGGTGGCATTAAAAAGATGTTAAGTAAATTAGTTTGTTACTTATAACTTTTCGCCATGTATGTGTGTATGTAGGTACTTCGAATCGTTCCATACCCGCAGTCCTGAATAATCTAACATACAACTAAACAGTGATCCGATTTATCAACTATATTTAAAATGGTAACAAACACTGGTCTTGTACCTCTGAACACATCATATATTGTGAAACATTGCAATGATTTTTCACAGCTATAATAATTATGTAGAAATTATCTTATAGTCTGAAAGAATAGAAATTTTATGCCCTCGTTGCTTTTCGCGTAATCCTTAAGGGACCTGACGTGACTTTAATAATAATTGAATTTAGCTTTTGATGTGGAACTTCTCAATATAAATGTGCTATCATTGTGAAAATGCTCTCAATGAACACGTCAGGACAGATAATACGTTTTAGTATATTATGTATTAACTTAATACTTATGCCTAGTAATTTCCAACAACCACTAAGAATCCCTGTTCGAGGTTAATAATACACACATCAAGTTAATATACACTCAAAGTTCAAAGTTGGGCTCTGTTGGGTAGCTCGGGTACCCTTGCGTACCAACCTGTCCTAAACGAACATTACAGTACCGAATTATAACAGATTTGTATAACCGGTCAATGGAGATGATTTATGCATTGTACGCACTGGTAAAACGTGGCAGTGTGTACTATACTCCTCTGCCTACCTGTTCGGGGGTTGCAGGCATGAAGTTACGTTATTTAATCAACATATATTACGATTGTGTTTGTGTACATTCTTATCACATAATCACCGATTCCGCTCGTGGAACATTAGTTTACTAGTCACTTTATAAGACGGCCGGCCTGATTCTTGATTTTGAAATTTTGAGGTTTTTAGATCGATTGTTCATCTACACCAATGATATATATTGAAAAAACGTTCGAAATATTGGATTCCAATAAGAAATCGTACCAACTACGTCTTAAACAGCTGCCAGCTCTTTTAAAGCTTTGAGTAGATAAAATATTTTTAAATTATTGTCAAAATTCAAAAGCATTATCTTAATTAAGTTATGAGTTTCAGGGCACAAATGTAATAGTAACAAAAAGGTTTTTTAAAATTACTATAAATGGATTTTAAAGTTCTTGTATAAAATGTGCTCAATCAATGATAAGGTTTTGATCGAATTTGTGTACTTATTAACATTTGAGTAGTTTGTAAGTTATTGTATGTTTGTTTACAGTAGCGAAGTGTGTGTAGCGTAGCGTAGCGCGCGCAGTGTAGTGTAGCGCTATGTACATAGCTGTCTGTAGCGATACTGTATCAATTCATTATTTATCAGTGGAACGTCCCTCAACTCCTTTAACAATAACCGCAGCGCTTACGCTGGGTATTGTTTTGGGGTGCAGGCTTGCATTAAAGAATAGAGCTAACAGTAATAAAGTTCCTTAGACGCGGTAGTTCAAGAAATAACAAATTTCCTTGCTACTCCCTGAGTGTTATTCAGACACGAGGCTTTGTATGGCTTTGAAATCAAAACTAAGGCCGAAACTAGTTTTTTGGCCGAAACTGGTCGAAACTGAAACCGGACCTTCGGTTAGTCAATAATTTCTATGATGGCAATTTTACTAATATATAGGTTTTTTGATTGAACAGGATATACACATTTCCTTTTTTAAATCATTGTTCTCAGAACCGCATTATTACGAGACTTAGTGTTAGGCCTTCTAAGTAATTTCGACATTATGTATTGTTTTTGTACACAGATTCTTGTCCTCGGGTCGTTCCTCGTATTTACCAATATATGTATAACAAATAACTTAAACGAAAAAGCAGAAGTAGTTCACTGAAATTAAGGTCGGAGTTAATTTACTCCCTAAATAAAACGCACCTTGAACCACAACACACTGGTTTTCATTACAGTTTCATAGTAATTTATTAAACTCGTCACTTTGATGACTACGCTGGCCACTGAGCGGCGCACGAAAATGAAACTGAGCCTGAAACCAGCCAGGTCATTGGTCTAATTAATTATACGAGCAATAGATTTGTTCATAATGGTCTCAAAGCGGAACAGGTTTAGACAAATAACGTGTAATTAACCTGTTAGTATAGTTAGCTTTTATGGTAATAAGAAAGCTAACGACCGCGCTGGTCGCTGCTCGCTGCTGCAGAGCGTTTATTATCCAATGGGCACACATTTGTTCTTATCGCGTGCGTGTGTTTCTCCCAACGTAGCATTCATTTATGTTAATTGTGGCATTAGAATACGGCCGAGCAAATCTCTTCTGTCTATTAGATTTTTAACATGATTATATAGCAAAACCGATATATATTTTGTGTTACGATGTTTTTGTTTCCGTACATGTAACTGAGAGCTCTAAAATGTGAAGATGAATAGGCGAGCGTACGCCAAACGCATAGTTTCTGGAATGGCCGTGACTGGTTATCTTGCTTCGTGAATCCTGCTTACAAGGCTTATCCATTTCTTTTTAAAGCCGAACTCAACCCTATCTTGCCGTGCTTATGAACGAACATCGCTTTTCAATATTTTTTATGCCAAGCAGTGGACTAATGATGATTATTATAAAAGCTAGTCTTTACTTATTGCTTATTCATCATCATCATCATCAGCCTATCTCAGTCCACTGCTGGACATAGGCCTCCCCAAATGAGCGTCATCGCGCCCTGTCTTCGGCTGGTCGCATCCAGCACCTGTCTGCAGCCTTCCCTTATTCCTCGCTTCCATTTACAGCTGAACCATATAAGACTGATTATTTTGGAGTCTCTCGTATGCCCATTCCTAACTCAGCGTTTGTATTGCCGTCACCTTGTAATAATACTCGCTAAATATATTGTTGCAAAATTCATACTACGTAGGGTACAATAAACATCCGTACGATGCAAATTAAACGAAACAAAATATGTATTGTGAAAACCCAAATCTTCTATTCTCAGCATCCTACTCGGAGCTTTTCTTAATAAGAAGATAGAGCTAACAAATCAGCTGTGCAAACTCCATCTGAATAAATCTCCGTTATATTTAGAGTGACTTCATTAATATTCCACGTATTGTTAGTGTAAGCAAACTGAAGGAGCCGGGAAGTAGGAAATTATGTAGAAATACAGTTGGAATTTCGCTGGAAACAACCACGGGAAGGTCCAGCCGCTGCTATCTTGGTCGATGGTTACCAGTTATAGGCGGAGGTTGGGCAAAATTTCACCTTTTTCAACTTTGTTAATCAAATTTAAATTCAGATTAATATCTATTATGAGGTATACACATAGGTGTGCATACATGTAACACAGGTAAATATTTAAATGTATGTACATTTGATGAACTGAAGTGGAAAAGTATTTTTGCCGAGACAAAATAATTGCTATAACAAGGCATGTTTTGGTCCGAAGGATGTCTCACGAACGTACCAATGCACGTGTACATTTAATTAGTGCCGTCTATCCCACTTCTCAATAGTAACACCGCGATTGTAACTAACTTCAAACAGAACACACATTGACTTATAGTAACTGCTTTCATACAATCCGACTTAAGGACAAAAACTCATTACTGCAGTCCATCCATCATGTGAACACTCGATTCGATCGGCTGTCGATTTAAACAATTGTATAAAACAGTTTACTCTAACAGGACTAACAATTCGGAACACTTGTGACCGCTGCTTGCTCATTTGTTATTTTCTTTATTAAAAAATACCTATCTTATGTTTGGAGTTAGATTGTGGGCACAGCTCAGACTACGATATTTACCAAAAAAACCCGGAAAGGTGGAAAAACTTCCAGTGCTCTTTGCAAATTACATTTAAAACAAAACATTGCGTCACGTTATAACATGACTGCATTCGAAAAAATACGTGAACAGTAAATAATTCACTTTTGCAATTTAATAACTTACTGCCTGACTGTCTCGTTGGTCGAGCGGTTGCAAGCGTGACTGCCGATCGAGAGGTCCTGGATGCAAATCCCGGGTCGGGTACTATTGGATTTTTCTAATTTACAATTTTTAGTAGTGATTCGGAGCCTGGAACTGTGCCCGGTGTATGGCATTAGGCTCACCACTTACTCCATGGGACGTAAACGTAACTGGTAAACCGTGGGTGTGTACTACACTCCTCTGCCTACCCCTTGGGGTATTACAGGCGTGCTGTTGCTTTTTTGTATTATCTTATACAATCGTGGGCACGTGACCTAGTCCTACCTGATATATTCCTAAGTGATCTATACCTACTCGTATGACCTCGAATATTAGTCACACACAAACAGAAAAGACATAAGTATGTACGTATGTAAATATCCATATATATGAACTTGCACTAGTATTCCGACATGACGCGCACGATGTGTTACTGTTATAAATAGAAATCCATTTAATAGCCAATAAATATTACGAACAAAATACCAATCCGTGTTAAATTGATTCGGTCCTTTTAAATGTGCACGTTAACGAAACACGTTCGTTCAATCCTACTCGTATTAACAGTAAATGTAACGAATGAACGAATCGGTGTTCTAATTCCTAAATTCGATAACGCGTCTGTGTTGAAGTAGGACCGCGTCTACTCGTATTTTATAGCGGCCGGTAGATTGTTTTAACTACTGATTGGACTGATTAACAATAAGTAGTTTCTATTTCTAGCCATTGATTCGTTTAAGTGAGCCGAAAAATCAGTCTTCAAATGATTTTAGTATATTTTCATAAGTAGCAGTCAGATATCCGGATGTAAGGAGGAAATTTACATAAATACATATTTCCACTCCAGATCCATTACGGGGTAGCAGAGAGTACCGAGTACCAAATGTCTGTAAGTATGTGGGTGAATAAGCACCGCAGGTCTGCAAGGATTGTATCCTT
>DWME01009954.1:0-10540 GCA_018244795.1 Parelbella ahira ahira | reverse complement strand
AGATTACAAATTTTGAATTTCGAACTCTACCAACAATCCACACAGGCAATGACATTATTATTTATTTTTATAGTTGTTATGAAAATTTTATGTATATTATGTTATGTGAATACGCTCCAAACAATGTATTTACAAAATTAAACTTTTTTATCGCAACAGATTTTTTTTAAGGGATATCAAATGTTGGTTTTAAATTTGATGGATGATAGTCACATTTTTATGAAGTCTCAGCAATGCTAAAAAAGTATGATGTTGTAATTTAAAAATAAAATTAGTTCTTTTTATATATAATATGAGACAGAATCGACGTCGTATAGAAACTTTTTGATTTTATCATTGGTCAAATATAACATCAGAAATAATTTGATTTAGCGCCAAATATTTCATAATGCAATAAAGAGGGTGAAATATGGGCAATATTTGCATCCTGTAGCAGGCGGAAAGGTGTCAAATTTGTTTATATAATATAATGTTACATTTATTATCTTATTTGCACTTAAAAGTGTAACGTGCAATGTGCGTGTTTAAAAAAAAAAATGCTGATGCCATAAAATATATTCCCCAAATCCTGACTACTATTGACGTCAGTCGACCTGTGTAGAGCCTTCACTTTCATTTTATTATTGTCTTATTCAGATTATTATTCGGAGCCTGGAGTTGGGCCCGGTGTACGACAGTAGTAGGCCTTGATTCCACGTAACATCACGCGTGTAATACCGTAATTTCATCATTTATTCTATGCCTCTCCCGATATAGAAGCTGTTTCTGTTTCTGTTTTCCACTATACAAGATCATTGTAGCAAAGTTTAGTCTGATAATTTTGCCACATCTGGGTAGAGGCACTAGCTACAATTACTTATTATCCATTAACAAAAACGTCGCCATCATTTAAATCTCATTCGTACATAATGATTTTCCAACTTTTTTTCTATATAAGAGCAAATTCCTTTTTAAGACCATCTTACAATTATTAATTTATGATTGATTAAAAAACTAGAGAGACATGGCAAAAAATTATAAAACCAATAATGCTACTGATATTAAAGCTAACAGACATCTATTTTAATAATTCAGAAATTGTAACTATTTTTTGTAAAATCTAATATCAAAGTAATATTTTCAATTTACATAATATATACATACATGCATGTGTACATGTATCAAAACTCGAGAATTTGGAACCTGTAATTAAAACAAGACGTGTGAATAGGCACATTCTAGGCAAGCGTGCTACATACTAGGTTGCTTCTCGCTTACCATCAGGCTGGATCCTAAAGAACGCGAGCTATTACTATTTTTAAAAAGTTCATTATAAAAATATTCTACGCTGGCAGTTTAGTAATACTTAATTAATTGTATTATTCTATTTAACCTTTACGCACATAAGACAAGATATTTCTAGTTAATTATGATTTTATAAATTCTACAGTAGGATTTCGATTTGTGAATCAATTCGGTACTCGGCTTGGTTCAAATAACCGAAAATTTAAATGATACATTTTATTGCAAAACCAAAGCAATATTAATATTCAATCACATTTGGAAACTTAGCATGTATTTGTGTAGTAAACACACTATTATTATACACAAGATGATAAACATTACAAAGTCATTACCAGTACAACATCTACGTGAAAATAACTAATTAATAATAGTTTTATCTTCCTTCGGAAAAATACAACCATGATGTTATATTATTACTTTATTAAATTATTTTATTGTGAAAACAAAATATGATTAAAAATACTATCCTACTTTGTATACACGCCAAGTTTTTTGGTAACATGTATAAAATATTTTAGTGTTTTTAGTGTATTCCCATATTCCCAACGAAACTAATGTCTCCACTGTCCTTTTTTAAAACGTAAAATTTTTTGGTTACTCTTTGCTAGGAAAACATACAATCTTACTTTCACATTTGGTACCTACATTATACAGACCTAGAATATGCACGGAATCTGTTAAAAAACAAACTAAAACTACGTAGGCACGATTCTTCGTAAACGACCACATCTGTTCAAAAGCGCCTGGCAAGTCTTATTTTCTTTTTTTTGTTTCAGCTACAGCTTAGTTAACGATATGATAGTTGATATTTTTGTAGGATTAAAATTATAAGTATCATAATTTTGTAATTCTTAAACGACTGAAATAAATATATTTTCAAATGACTGCCCCTCCCATTTAGAAGACATCTTACGGAGGAAAATAAGATTTGTTAAAAAAGTAAAATAAGCCGTAACAGAAAAAGAAAAACCTTAAGTAACTAGGCCATCATATCTCTGGGAGTACAACTAATCCAATTACGTCTAAATTGGTTTAGTTTTTTTTACGTAAAAACGCGAAAGATAGACAGAGAAGAATACTTTTAAATTAAAGTTACTATTTGTATATATTTTATTAATTATTTGTAATTATAAGGGACAAAAAAGAGTTAAGGTCTTAAGCTACAAACAATTCTATCTCTATAAAAGATAATTGCCAAAAATGAGCGCCAAATTGGCCGAATCCAACTTTGACTATTTTTTAATGCAATAAGTGTCCAATTAAACGGTTCAATAACCGATTTCAAAGAGAATGAATGAGGAAGAAAATCTAGAATAAAAAAATACTAAAGTATTTCTCCCCTATCCTCAGATTTTTTTTAAATATTAGGCCAACAAACCATTTATGTCGTTTAGAATCAAAGGCGTCAATCTGCACTTGGAAGGAATTGTGGTAATTAAAAAAAACTATTAAAATAATTTACATTAGAGAAATTAAAATTATATTATGACATAAACTTTGGTATTAATCAGGTAGTATTGCTAAAATTTAAGGTTAATTTTTCAGATTGCCGCCTTTGATCCTAAACGACTCATACAATATATCCAAAAATATATCCATATATCGTCAAATTGCCCAACTCGTCACAGCGCAGAAAGAATTAATCACATAAGTAATAATATTTTTAAATGAATTTTTGGAAATGATAAAAACATTGCCACTGTGGATATTATTTCGATAGGGCAATTTTTACTGCGACAAATAGGTATTAAAACTAATAAATATCCCACTAATATCATTAACATGAACGTCCATATATTTTTTCGGATGTTTGTGACTCAATCGCACAAATACTGTCTTGATTTATATGAAAGTTTAAACACACGTAACTAACGTTTTGGAGAGATACAGAAGAGAGAGACATGAGCTATTTTTTTGTGAAAAATGTACGATTCTTATGAAAACAAATGTTGACAATTAAATGTTTATGTAGTACTTTCATATGATACTAGATAATTTCATAAGATACAAGTATTGTATTTTATAACGATTAAATTAAAGATGTATCAAGAGATTAGAATAACAGATCGATACTTTTTAGCCCCTGCTTTACGAAAGAAGTTGTATTTTAAGCAAGTTATTTTCATATTCGCGTTACATTATCGTAGCCAATAGAATATTATATACGGTATTATTAAATACTATCACGTCAAGTCCGTCACGGGGCAAACAGTGAGCAGCGAATGTCGAAAATTTCCCTCCTTATATTCGACATAGTTTTTTCACAATAAATTATGTATTCATAAAAATTACCGCTCATTAACTAAGTTAGGGTTATCGGTAGACTCGTATTAAAATATTGAAAATCTATTAACTTTGTTTAATTGCCTGCACTCGTCTAATTACACCTGTTATACGCGATGCGCATTGAAAATGAGTAACTACGCTACTTACTGACTTATGTGTATAGATGTGTTGTTAGTGTTGAGCAGGGCCACATAAGTGAGAGTAGTGTGTTGTGACTTACAGATGCTCTCGGTACAAGTGCCGGGGTGCGCGGGCATGGAGCGGCTGGGCGCGCCGGGGGGACCGCGCCTACGACACGACCACAGGCACCATCACTCCTCGTTGTGAGTATCAACATCAACATATACACTTTCAGGAACTCAAAGTATGAAATAAAGATATTAGGATTGTTATTAATGTTATATCATCACTGTCCCTTACGGGGTAGGCAGAGAGCACTGATTGCCAAATAGCCTTAGAGAACTTCTGTTCATTTATAAATAGAGCGATGAATGTAAAAGAAGCATAATAGGTCTGTTAAGAAATTAAAAAAAAAACCATTAACATAACATGGCAGCATCTGTCATTTTTGCACTTATTGTATTTCAATTCCTATTCTTAATGATTTTCTAAAAGCTAATACTTTTTTAATACTTTGAAATCCATTTGTAATTCCACAAACATTAGTTCTAAAATTTAAAATTAACAATATATTTAAAATTCTAGATAGCCATGCACTCAGTGTATAAAATATATACTTTTTTGTAAAAAACATTATTTTCTTTAACTTTCAATAGGTATAAACAATACAACCTACATATGATAAAATTAAATCATTTATTTATATTTCCAACCTTGGAATAAAATACAAAGAGTGTTGTCTAAAAGATTAAATGATATTTCAATGGTAGGTTGAGAAATATTTTAAACACGGATCACATTAGCTCATGACACAGGTCAAACATGCCAAGTATCTATTGTCCTCTTTGTTGCCTACACATCAAGTAGATATGTGTATTGAGGAAATAAATATGTACATTATGAAATGTACCTGAAGGTATATTTATAATACAGCATCATTTTAACCGTTACATTTTACTAACAACCTGTAGCACATTTTTCAAAATGATATGAGTTCGCGGTTTATGATTATTTCTAATAGCCGACACAAATTGAACTATGTACATGTCCTGTTATGACACAACAATGTGTCATAAATTTGAGTGTAAAATGTTTTCAAAATGAATGCAAAATAACAAAAAACAACAAAAGATAACAACTTAACATGACTGTCAGAATTCTTTAAATTATATTCACTAAAAGTAGTTCAACAATTGAGTCTGATTTAAATATTAGATTATAAGATTACTTAAGAATTTTTCTGTGTTTACATTTGTTTTTATAACCATGATGATGTATGTTGGAAACATTATCTGTTAACATGTATATATATTTGTTAGTACTACTGTTCCTAACATGAAACAAACTAAGAACACATAATATTCTTGTAGATTTTTTTTTATGTTTCAAATAATTTTGCTGTAAAACGCTTGTATAACAGGAAATTTAAACAATTGACTTCCAGGGAATGGGAGAAGCAGCAGAGACTGCAGGCGATGGTGGGTCGTCTGCAGGAGATGGTGGAGCAGGAGACGCGCGCGCGGTCTGCCGCCGCTGCGGAGCGCCTCGGCCTGCCGCCCAGCATACAGTTGCCCGACGGAGAATACGGACAGGACGCGCATCTACAATTACGAGTTCCTTATCAGGTCCGTAAGTACTTAATTGAAATTTTTTGTCTGTCAAGCCTCACCTTTTTCTTATTTAGCTGTATAATTCGCAGCATCACGGTTAATATATAGGTGTTTGTATTCTTGTATACTAAAATTTTCCTAATGCCAATAATGTAGATCAAAATTTTTAAAACTATGTATAGGTACCTAATTATTATATACCTATTATTAGGTTGCAATTCGATCGTCGCATAGAACCTATATCGGGAACCTTTCTATTCCAGCAAGCCGAGCTGACGAGAAGCACCTTCCAGCCACCTCCGAACAAGTGCGTGAGCGACGTGCCCGAGTGGGCGGGCGCAGCGGACGCGCCGCCGCGGCGCGGGGCGGGCGCGGGCGCGGGCGGCAAGAAGGACGGGCTGCTGCAGAAGGCGACGCGCTGGTGGGTGCGCATGGGCGCGCGGCCGCCGCCGCCCTTCCTGCCGGCCAGCGCGCCGCCGCCCTGCGTGATGGTGCCGCGCCGCGCCGCGCCCACGCCGCCGCCCGACGCGTGACGTCGCCGCGCCTCCGCACCTCTCTATCATATCACGCTTACATTCCATTATCGGGACGATCAGACTCGCCGAAGTGCACGCGCGTCCCGAAGTATTATAGACTTGATATTTATTTATTTGGGACTCGCGGCCGCCACGGGCCGCGGAGCGCGAGCGCGTACTTTGTGATATGTGCGACAGGGTCGTGTTGTGACAGTGTGGACCGTCGGAGCGCGAGGGTCGGCCGCCTCGAGCTAAACTAGTCTTAATACTTTAATCGGTTTAGACTTAGAGGTAATTGTTTCTATTGAAATATTATGAAATGAGACGAGGTTTCACTGCCCGCTATTTGTGTTATAGGTGTGTATGGCGTTGCATAGAGTGTGCGTCCGTGTTCCTTGCACTGTCGTTGAGTTTCGCAAAAAACTAAGACTGAAATAAAATAAAAAGATAACGCTATAAAGTCTACATTGAAGTATGTTGTCTTAGGTAAAATTAATTCAAATAGAAACAATTAAAGTATATAATATTTAAAGAATGTTTCGATTGTAACCTCCAATAATATTGTATATTATGGAACAGGTCAGTCAATAGTGAGCTAAAGAGGTCTTGCAATGTACAGTTTCAACTTAAAGTAACCTATTTTAAAGATTTATTTCTATCCAGCAGCTATAAATCTGTGTTTAAACAACTTTTATATTTATTTATAAGGGTGTATAAGATAATGCATATCAGTACAGTAATGGCAAGGAATATTAATTTACAAAGCATAGTTACTATTTTATTGTAAATATTGTCTCTAATTTAATATAAGATTAATAATGACCAAATGCCAAAACACAAGGGTCATTACAATTGAGTGTTCTACATTCCATATTTATGTTGAAATATTTTCGATACTTACTGTACTCGCTTTCAGTTATCTGCCCATTGAACTCACCAATCATTCAACTATGTGTTTCATTATATTGCCACAACAAACTGTTTGCTGACAATAATTGATTAGTGAGTGAATTAATATATAGATCAATGCAGATATAGTTCATTAGAGGGTAGGCATGATCACAAGATATATTGGTTGGATTAGTTTTAAATTAAGGACATATTTATTGTTTATGTTATAAGACTGGATAAGCATCCATTTGCAGATTCGAATATTCACCCTCACAGTGTGTGGAAAAAATATAAAACAATCTAGTCCAAGTGAGAAATGTATGTTCTCACAGTTTTATAGTACAGATAAAGAAATATATTAATGCTAATTATAATTATTTGACAAAATCCTAATATTAAGTAATAGAAATGAATCTATGTATGTATTTTATTTGACTAATAATCTACTTTCCAAGGCCACAAGTTATTCCCGATTTTTTTTTCGCTTATTTGAATCATTTAATGTAAATAATAGATCAGTATAAAAAATAATAATCAGCATAAGATGATTCTTTACTCCAACCTAGGCCTATCGCTTTTCTGTAGCTTCCTTCTACATTACCATAACTTGTCACTAGTCTATAAGCAAATATGTCTTTTAAGGCTGAAATCTTATTCCTGTTCATGTGACACAAATAAACAACATTTAGAAAAACATCAAATGTTTTGTGCATTGAAAGTGGCAGCTTTTTTTGTTATTTACGAATATTTCATGATTTTTTAAATTAATTCGACATATAATGACATTAAAACCTATTCTGATAGCTAAACTATTACCGAATACAATTTGACTATTTGTATTTAGTTCTAAATGCATTCAAACATCATATTTTCAGACACACGAGTGATTCTCCCGTTTATTTCACATAACTAGTGGCATGAAACTAATAGAAACAACACTGTTCTAATTCTCAAAAGCTGATACACATTTTGGGTACAGCATGTTTTTCTGTGTAAAATTAGTGTTATTTTCTGTATTGTTCTGTTCTGTTCAAAACACTTGAATCTGTAATTGTGTTGATGGCGAAATAATTTCGGACTACAGAGAAAGTAGCGTAGTATCACGCTATGAGTGGTATCTAACCACATTAGCAGTGTAAACCCAGTGTTAGGAGCTAGGATACTGGACATTACACGCTCATTTGAATGTTCAAGCTGCACCGCCAGCCCCAACTTTAGAACGGTGGGTTCGCTACCAGCCAGTTGGTTATTAAGCATGACTTCTCACCACACATTTTTGATCACGCGACTGACACCCTCCTTCTTGTCGGATCGGGAAGCAAGCTCATCAAGTGAAACTGTTTAGTGTAAACCTCATAAATTACACAATAATGCTAAATAAATTATTTATATTTGTGAAAAATTTTTATATCAAAAAAATTAAATGAAAAACATTTATTTTCTTATGTTTCATTGAACATGTATTAGATGAAATTTAATTGTAAGCTTGATCTGCTAATATATGAATAGCTATGAGTCACACGTTGATTCATAATGTTATAATTATAGACAAATAAAATTAGGCGAAATCAAAATTTATGAATATGTGCTGACATAATGCAGCAATAAAAACACACTTGAGAGATCTTTGTTTAAAAGAACGTGTGTCATTAATCATATTAGTACCTTATTAATGTAATAGTGTTATAAGAAGTGGTAGTAGACACAGTCCTTGTACAAATAGCTGATGAAATATAAAAGTTGTTTAAAATAGTTTCACAGAATAATTAAACTAGATAACAATCAATATTCCATTTGTCATATGAATAAGTGAAAGCAGAAACAAATTTAAATACTAAAAAGAAATTGCATTAAATTATGACCTACCAATAATGAACATGTGATTTCATTTGATCAACTCCAAACCTATATTTTTATTAATGCACTAACACAATTATCTGTTTAAAATTTTTGTGTTATTGGATAAGAAGCCAGTTAAAATATCGTGCAGACTTGTCACCCAATGACAAAACTACCCTATCCTTCCATTGTCTCCCCACTATACCTAAAGTTTCAAAAAATTTATTTCACGCAGTCGGTTGTGTTCATGGTCGCCATCCATTATAACCACAAATGTTATAAACTTATAAATTGGTTTGAACACAGCTTTGACCCTTGAGGAAATTAATTATCTACGTTAAAAGCATTGAATATTATTATATTATTAGTTATTTATATTACCGGCCGAATGAATTCGCGCATAACTAGTTAATGTATAAAGTCAAAAAAGCCAAATCCTTTCCTCAATATTAGTGCTGCTTTAAATTTAAAAAAAATTGTGTCTTTGTGTACTACCGTGAACGAGTCAACCGGCACGTTAATCTGACTGCTAAATCGGGGTTTGTGGGTTCAATCCCATCCAAGACAAATATTTGTATGACAATCATAGGTACATTTATTTGATGTGTGATAAATAGTTTATCATCCCTCTGGTTATCATAATACAGGTTCTTTTCAAGCCTACTTTGGATCAATAGGACGTCTATGGAAGTGCCCCAAAATACTATTATTTTTAGAAAAGTTTTCGGCTAAAGTAATCAAGAAATTGAGATAGGTACAATTACAAGCTTAGTACGGCGGAAATATATTGTGACCACCTGCTGAAATCTACAGGTGTATAAATATTGTCCAGGTAATGGCAAAAGCAAACTGACTTAGAGAAGATAAAGCCTTCGAGTCCAAGGCATATGGGTAATACTTACTTGATCCGGTTGCTACTTACCGGGCACAAATCTAGACTCCAACCTGCTATTTCTACGTTAGAAAAATCTACAGTACCCGACCCAAGAATCAAACCAAGTAAGTACCTCTCGATTAGCAGCCGCGCCTTCAACCCTCGACCAACAAGGCAATCAAACATATAACAAAATTTTATAAATGTAACGTGCACACTCACGGTACGCTTATTCCACCGGTTCAAAGTCGCTCAGCGAGCTTTGCTCGAAGTCTCTGAAGGATAGGATCCGAAATTATACTATCCGACAGAGAACCAAGGTCATCGACATAGCTGAAAAGATTAGCTGGGCATGTCTGCCGAAGAACCGACAACCGGTGGAGCGGATGTGTTCTGGAGTGGAGACCGTGACTCGGCAAACGTAGCGTAGGACGCCCGACCCGGCGGGATGACGATCTGCGAAAGGCTGCAGGCAAATGCTGGATTAGACAAGCCGAGGACAGGGTACGATAGCGCTTATGAGGGGAGGCCTATGTTCAGCAGTAGACTGAGATAGGCTGATAATGATGATTATTTTCCACGCCTATAACATAAATGATTGAAGTTTTTTACTACTACCCATTATTTACTTTGCATGACATGGTTAAACTATGGTTTGGCTAGCGACTTTCTAAATATTGCCTATACTAGATTTATGTGGTCTCAATGTCTTTCCTTCATGAATAGGTACGTTGTTGGAAGTGTCTAAAATCTGTGCCCGAAAAAACAATTATATTAATATAGTGTACCTCTAAGCTGAACAAATAAAAGGTCGTTCCGAACGAAAATGTCGTCTGTCAAATATATAATGAATTACATATATCAATTTTCATTGTAAGATCAATAGATCATATCAATTTTGACTGCCTCGTTGGTCGAGCGGTTGCAAGCGCGACTGCTGATCGGGAGGTCCTGGGTTCAAATCCTGGGTCGGGTACTATTGGGTTTTCTAATTTAGAATTTCTAGTAGTGAACGGAGTCTGGATCAGTGCCCGGTGTATAGCCATAGGCTCACCACCTATTCCATGGGACTTAAACGTAACTGGTGAAACGTGGGGGTGTAGTACACCCCTCTGCCTACC
>DWME01009953.1:0-10541 GCA_018244795.1 Parelbella ahira ahira | reverse complement strand
TGATGATAATGATGATACCTAACAAAATTTATTTTTACTGACACTTACTAAGTTGTTTTTTTATACTCCTTTCATTACTGGATTACTAAGATACTGGATTAATATAACATTCATATAAAATAGGGCACAGCTCTCCAACACGGTTACAATTGCGTCATAATTATTGCACGTGAGCATGGCTGACTCTGTATATATGTACATTTGTATATATATAATTCCAAATTAAAGCGCGTGTCTCGAAGCGATAGCGGAGCTCTATCATTAGTCAAAGTTTAGATAGCGCTGATGAGGTCCACGATAGCGCACTGGACAAAAGGTTCACAATTACCAACTGAAATCGTTTCGTTAACTCTAATTGCTCGCTTGATTAGTGCAATAGAAATGGAGGTCGCCACTTCGCCTTGGAGAGTTCATAGTTGTGTAGCTGACTTACGCAGTATTCCGACTAGCGGCTAAATGCGCTGCGGCTGGTTGCGAGTTCAGAGATCTTAGTAAGACAAGATCGTGTTATGTTCAGTGTTTGTGTTCAGCGTTAGTAACGACTAAACGTAATGTTTTTGAATGTTTTATACAAATAATTGCATTTAACATCCATACGTACAAGTTAAAGTTAAGTGTTTATAAGCTATGTAATGTACTCTCCTAAAAACGAAAGCTTCACAAATACAAATTGCGTCGCTTAACATGACAGATTGTTAGCAATCTGTAAACGAAACGAGACGGGCCGCGAGCTCTTCTACACTGCAACTGCGCTCGATTTAATTGACAAATAGTTTCTAATATTTTTGTGCCACTTAACCGTGAACGCTTGAACAAAGAATAGTTGGAATTGTTGTTACTCTCAAATAATTCTATCAGCTGTGTCCGTGTGAACGTTACGCGTCTCACCTCGTGCAAGTGGAACAAGTGGTTTACGATCGCAGACAAAAGCGACGAGATGTCAAGAGGTCAATGACGGAAAAAATAGGGGATCGGTCGAATTTACTAGAACGAAAAGGTTGTCATGAATAATGTTGTTGGCACACGAATGAATAAATGTATAGTTTTTGTACACAGCGCCTGAATATATCGATCGGAGATAAATCTGATGTAGAGCGATATTTTAGCCTGGAAGTGTTCTTTGCATCTCTATCGAATGGTGTTTTTTCAAAGAATTTGTCAGTCAATATAGATTTGGTTTACGTACGAACATTTTTTATACATAGTAATTTCAATTTTAATATATAATTACATTAATATATAAATACATACATAAGCCGAAGCTGTGACATTGGAACTTTATGAACACGTATTTCAAATTGTTCTCTTGAAGCCTTCGAGGCTTAATTTATTACAATGTACTTTAGTTAGTGCCTATTATAAAGACTGCTTTCAACAATTATAGCTTAGAGTTTTTAATTCCTTTGTAGGTAAAATAGACTTATTTACCTTGCTATCTGTAATAAAATTTGAAATAATCAAAAATGTATGTATTTAAGAATTACTTTAAAACGTTAATCGCGTTTGTTTGCACTCATGTTATATTTGAATGTAACTCCGCTACACTGAGCCAGAGTGCATTGGTTAAGATAAATATTGAGAAGACGTATTGAAAACAGTCATTTTTTCTTTTCAGATTAAAAAGTAAAAGATACCAGGATACATTGACTCTGTGCCATATCTCTTTCTATACGTTTTTTCTATTCAGTCTGCCTCCAACAGTCAATCGTAATGACGTCCTTTCATTCTTTTGATGCATCGCACGTCGCACTTAATGGCCGCCTGTCTATATTTGAGCGTATCCAGAATAATGAATCAATTTGCGGTGACAAAAGAAATTTTTTGATTTATAAATATCTGTCGCAACAAAGTGGGAAATATTGCTTTTTATATGCAGTCTATTAGCGTCGCCGTTTCTTGGTAAAATCTTTACGACTGAAAACTATTACTAAAGAACAAGTCGCCACTCTGGCCCGGGAACGTGATGGGTGTTTTAGACATATGTGGTCTTATATGAATACCTTAGTATGAATACCTTAGTATTCTGTTCAATATAGAGTTAATAATATAGAAAATTTTATTACAACTTAACTTTGATAATAAACGTAATAATAATGCAACATCATGTTGTACATAGTAAAGTAAAGTGCAATAGCAATATTCCTTTCTTTTTCTATGTGTGCGAGTGTCTCAATGGACTGTTTTCGTAGAAAGTTTTTTTTTTAGTTTTTAGTTTTTTTTTACTAAGACGGCGTCCCTCAACACGCACGGCGACACTGCTACACATCATATTTAAAGAAAGAGCTTGATAAAAATGTTCACAAATGACCACGAATAAAAAATATTATGCTAAAATCGAGGCTGAATTGACACACAATGTTCGTACATTATAGATAGCAATACATCTTTTTAATAGAACCGACACAAAACATAATATATAATAGAACAACATTTATAACACCTATTAAGTTAAGTGGTATCCATTTACATAATTGCTTTCCAAATGTGGACCTTACGGACATACAAGCGCGTGTGGTGAAATTAAATTTTACCTTTACAAGGATATATTGCCTTTCGATAAATAGAATTTTTTACACAAGTTTCACACATTGGCATCAAGTAGAGTGAACCAACATTGGCCTTGAATTTGATCAAACTTGCTCGTATACCTGGAAACAAATGACCGATGTAAAACGAAGAGGGGACGTAACACGTGAATAGAACAAAAAACGTTGCCGTCAGTTCGTTTCAAATTTCGAATGTAAAAACCGTTGTCGCGCAAATGATTTGAACTTTTCAAGTATTATTATTTATTTATTGAGCTGCTAAAATTTTGTTGCACCATTACATAAAAAATAAATTTAATTTTTACCAAGGGAAGCGAGGTCCTACTACGTACCAGCACAATTATTGGTAACGACAGCATGCAAATCTCCACAATTTTCACATTACTTCGATTTATACGTCGTTATGTTTCGTGTTCATTTCACTAATATTCGCCAGACGATCACACGAACACGTGTCACCAAGTCTTGTTAAGTCTATCAGCGTTAATAATAAAATGTGTATATTAAAGAGCAGGAATGTTTCTTCGATTCGTAACAGCGAATTGAGGAGTTATCATGCCATCTGTACAGAACACCGTTGGCCAAATGACCGGCATGATTTGCTTGAGTAGAGTCTGTCCTCACGTCAAGCCTTCGAGAAACGAGAACGCCTATTGTGTGTGCATTTATCGTCGTCGATCGTTGATTGCCAATGTTTTCTAGTTTTCTAGACTGGATTCTTGATATTAACTTGTTCTGTAACCGCCTTTTAAACACTTCCACGACATTCTAGCGGTACACAACATTTTATATTCATATTATTTATACATTCACGTTACGTTTTATTCATCATCATCATTATCACATCGTCAACCCTTTTATTGCCACGTGCGAGTTAGCAGTTTCGTTCGTCACTTCGGTTTTTATTCATGGCATCGATTTTCATTCAATAATTCAGATTTCAATAACTTTTCTTCGCTTGGGTACTTCAATATTGCCTAAAAGGTATCGCTCTCTTGGGATTATTGTACACGGCGTACTATTTACAAGAAGGTTGTTCAAATAGTTATTTAGTTTTCATATATCTGTTTACGACTGGATTATTTAAAAAATTGTTGAGGTTTTCCTCACTTTGTACATCGTATTGTACCAGATTGATTTCACGCGTTTCCTGTAAACACAATGACCTCTCTGTTATTCTCATTTTACACACACCTCTTCCTTGTTTACAAGCGCATGTTAAATCGCATTATTATTTAGCGGTTTTTATGATACATACGTATGTAAGCCGACCACGACTCGTTCGCGCGGCGAATGAAATCGAATGATATATCTGCATCGGTGTTTTCTCTCGCCGAGAACTGCATTAGTACATAAATTGCTACGAATCCAGCCACGCGAACCGACAACGCTTGATAGTGAGTGGTTACCGTTGACTTTCAGCCGCATATTATTAATCATAAATTCATCAATACTTTGCCAGCGTCGATTCTTTTTACTCTTCTTTGCGATGCCATCAAGATATAGCGGAGTTCATATATATGTTTTAATTCTAATTTTTGATAAGAACCACTGACGTTTCTTTATTTTACATTTTCTTAAGGCTTTTATGTACAGTTTGTATAAATGTATAGTAAAGTTATATAGATTATAAATTGTTCTTTTTTTTTATTTTTCTTTCTTTCTTTTCAGTGAAAAGTTAGCTTTTATGGTCGAATTGCAATAGTTAATAAAAGCGAAATCAACCAGTCGATGAAGCTTTAAATTTTATGGTTACTTAATTAATTAATATTTTAATTTATACTGAGGTAGTAACTTTCGAATATTTTATACCATTTAAGCGAGAGTAACCGACGAATTTTATGGATCACTGAACGAGCATTATCAATAAACACAGAGACCTCAATTATTTTCTGCAATTTTTGAAAATCACATAATCCTAAGAATTAAACATACATATACATATATCTAATAATAAAGTAGGAAGACGTTTTGAAGTGTCGGTCGGAAAAGTAATTATTAGTTGTTAATAAGTCTATTAGCTCATGTTAAATTGGTAATAGGAATGCTGGAGTGTGGACTGTTAGTATCATTAGTTCGATTAATGTTTATTAGTATGAGTACACGTATACGTAGTCATGTGAGGAGATAGTCACAGACCCATATACTTCTGATGATTGCGATGGTATCGTCCAGTGTTCTCGTGTGATGTGAACCAGTGATCACCACTCTACAGACTGACATAAAAGTTGTAGAGATTGTATTGCCCAGCGTGAACGGTATACATATATGCTCTACTATTTACTAAACCAGCTATGATTTTTGTGTAGAGAAATTTGCAACAACTTTCGGTTTCAACTCGAAACTCTAGTACATTCTATTTCCGTTAAAAACCATTCTTAAAACTAACTCCACCTAAATTGAAATGCACGAAGAAAAACATATAATAGTTGAACTTTGTAATGATCTATTAACATCATTATATCGCCTCGCAGGGTCCCTTACGGGATGTGTATAAATGCTCAAGAAACAATAGTAAAATGGGGTAGGTAGGTACGTACACACATCCGCCTTGTAATTGTTATGATTGTTTCTATAACTACATGTGTACATAAGCCGACGGCGCCATCAATTACGACACTTCTTATTATAACATGATATTACATATTTTATGCGTACCACCACGATAATATATTTAAGGTCTATTCACAATGTTATTGAATCTCGGTCAATCGAAGCGCCACTCATAATTCACGACTTCTAACATTAATTGTAATTATTACCCGCAGTCTGGTTAATATAAATTAACTTTCTTCACATAATAATAAAACTGTAAAAATGGTAGAAACACATTATTATTGTTATTGACTTTCGTCTATTTACTTTTTCAATATTTTCAGGTTTCAATGTCGATGTTGTATATATACATATATAGGTAGTACTAAGCTTGGACGTTTTTATAATCTGATTGTTGATAGTGAGAATAGACCCTTATTGTATAATAATCATATAAAATATACTACTTACTCTCTCACGGAGGACATAAATATTAAATAGAATAGACGTGACTCCGTCGATGCATTATTTATTTATTTATGTTATTCCTCACGATTAAAGCTGTCTGGATGTTTTCTTTATGACATTGTGCTTTTGAAATCTGCGCAGATAAACTTTAGTACAGCCTGTTACGTCGTTCACTGTCCAGTAGTGGATAATAGTTATGAGGATCTTGCGTTAACTTGTATGATTCTGTTTTTAAGTCATAATGTAATGTTTAATCTCATTGACTCCTCAAAATAGCAATAAATTGAAATATCTTTAAACAAACATACAGTACTGATAACACATTTGTTTATATAGTAATCTTTTGTATTATTTTTGTTTTTATTTATTTAATTGTAGATCTGTATAAGTTTTCAATTAGGAAATTAATCAGATGAACCATTAACCAAAGTAAACGAAGAATTCTCTTTCTATAAGAGAATTCTTTCTATGAGAGAATTCTTCATTTACTTTGGTTAATGGTTCATCTGATTAATTTCCTACATCATCATATTAAAGGTATGTTTAATATGAAAAACGTTTCAAATAACTTTACCAAAGACTTCTCTACTTCGTGACATGAGAATAAGCATTTTCTACGTCCCGGTAACATCGCGGGTTACCTTCGTTCGCGGTGATTCTGTGAGACGTTTTCGTGATACCACGCCATTCCATATTAGATAGGTAGTCGATTGTCGGAGTCGAAATGTGTTATTGTGTTCGGGTCTTTGCTAAAAGCTTTTCTTACTGCTAAATCCATCGTTATATTGAGGTTGAGGCTTCCTTCCTTTGATAGTTTCAACGCTTCGATAGTTCCTTACAGTATGTCAGTGATGATTTATGTATGTACTTTAATTGATTTGGATGTGAATGAGTCAACGAGTGAGAAGTCAAGCCATTGTGACTTATACAGATATATTGAGACTATGTGGAAGCCTTAATATGTACTGTAATACGCAAAACGATAATCGACGAACACATCAGGCCTGTAAAGATAAATATTTAACACTTAGGCTCTCTGCCTACCCCGTAACAAATCTGGCGTGTTGATATAATAGTAATAAATTATAGTATTATTTGAATTTCACGGATAAATATAATTACGAAAGAAATACGTTTACCAGTTTCATCTGTGGTTCACCAGCCGTGTGCTCTTGGAGCATGGCCAATTTTCAGCGGCGCTGCTGATACGGGTGTTTAAATTCGGAACTGTTACCATTGATTTCCGAGTTAATAGTTCACGCGAATTTTACCAGATGGCGACACAGGTCTCAGATAATTTATATTATATTAACATTATCTTTTTCAATAAATTATATACATATAATATATTCAATATGAAAACAACCTTTTTATATCCACTATTCGGTATAAAAATAATTAATTAATATAGAGGTAAAATCCTAAATGCGTCCCAACGTCGCTGCTAATTCTCCTTTCATCTTAATAAATTTTAATAAATTAGATCTAGTAAATTTCTGCCCTTGGAACTTAAATTCATTTAACAAATGTAATATTGTCAATTTTTTATACTTATTTTATTCTATTTGAATAGTTGATAGTTATGTTCAAGTTCCTTAAAGATTTGCATTAATGACGTCTTATTATGCATAATATTATATTCTGTATCCATTTAAATTTTCTGCAGGATATTGTATTGTTGAACACAAAATTGCATTTTCCTATACAGAGTGAACCTTTATGATATTTACATAGAAGTAGCCTTTGGGTGTAAATGGACAAGGAATTAATTTTTATCGTGTATTTTTATTGTTTTGTAATATTATTACCATTTTAATATCACAGATACTTAATTAACTCTACCGATATTTGTAAATTACACTATTTCACAAATCACTGCATTCATTTCGGTGACGTAATTAAAGTACAAATACTATATCTTCAATCGGTTGTTTCTAAATTGAGCGCGATAAAAACGAATTAAGAGAGATTTAATTACTTAGATTTCTAAACTAAATTAAATCGCGGATAGCAACTGGTGTGCTAAGACTGCCTACAGCTCCTTTCAACAATAGAAGCCTAAACGTAATTAGAAGAAGTTGCGTCAGTGAGTAATTAATTAAGTCCAGTTCCGTCGTAATCTTACCAATATCCATTTATCAATTTGTCAGCCAGTATTGTGATGGCTTGACTGGCTGGTACACCGGCTTGTTGTCCGAGTCAAGGTTCCGAGCCGTGACCTCGAACTCCATCTCTGTAAATATTATTGAGTCAAAATGAATAAATCACGGTTGATTACAGAAGAAGTTTAATGTTATCATTTGTTCAAGTCGAATTGAGATTTATCATAATATTTTTCTAAGTAACTTACAACCTTAACAACCGTGTGTTTATTATCTTCGGGCTGTACGGCTTTAGCGATTTGGTCAGTCATTTAAACCAAAGAAATAAACCGTGTAACATATGTACATTTCGCTTCTATTTTATGGGTGTTCGATATGAAATTATTTCTTCTAACTCCACCTTTATTTATTGTCGTAATTATAAGGTGAGGCACTTCAGCGATGTAGACTTTAACTATTTTCATATTCGTCCTTTTATTGTTAAAATCGAGATATAAGGAAACTAATATGTAAAAGTCGTGGATCAAAAATACTTCGAGCAATTTTTTTGGATGCTAATGTTTTTTTTTCTCATAGTGTGAAATAATACAGTAATATCATTACATTAGTCATAACATTATTAACTATCACTTTTCCCACGGTACCCTATCGTTGAAAATCTAAACGACCGGAACGATACAAACACAGTTGTTCGATTTTGGGGGTAGTTTTAGTATTATAATAATTTTTATTTTTTTCTTTGGTACCCGGATCGGTCATGCGTTATTCCAGAGGGCGGGCATGGCTAGCGGCGCCTGGCACGAATTGACCGTTGACAATGTGTGAACAATGTTAGCTGCGATATTAAACAGTCCAGGGTTCGGTCACACGCGAGTCCATTAGCTTCAGTTACAGATGCGTTTTTACACTCAGAAGTGGGGAGGGAGTATCCCAAAATGTCCTGCGTTTTATACTTTAGCAAACGATTCTCCTAAGTAATGTTGTTTCAGCAAAAATGCTTAGGCTCAGAAACAAAATGTGCTATAATTATACTTAAGCAAAGTACCTACTGTTCTAAAAACGAAACTTATGCAAAATAAGGTTGAGGTCATAGGATGAAAGTGGCAAAATTTTATGTCGAAAGCTAACATGGGCCAGCTATACTAAATGTACAAAAATCCCTAATACCGATATAGACATAATGTTCTCGCAGAATAATTGTGTACCCAATGAAGAAAGTCTTTAGCAAAATAAAGTACATTTAGTGCGGTGCGGTTATTCCGTTAAATGTTTCTTAAATTAGAAGTGAAACAAATCGTGCGCTAATTTACGATGTTGTTTCTAATCAAGCGATACAAATGTTAACATTATGAGTGTTTTCGTTTTCGCGCGCTTATGTTTTCGGATGTTTCAAAGTTGTGGAGCAAACCTTGTTTAGAAATGAGTCCTAGATTCGCTCCGGTTTAATTCTGTAAGCTTTCCTAAGCCCGTAGCGGTAAGCTTTTAGGGTAATAGGGATTTTAGAACACCAATAGGATCTACACGAACCGACAATTTGGATAAATAACAAAATTTCAAATGAAAGTAGGTAATCAGTTTTCTTTTTATTTTGTCATTACAATGTGTTTCCCTGTGGGCAGGCTGGCCGAAAAATAACATGTAGCAACATAATTTTTTCGTACATTACAATTGAATTCATCCGACAAAGTAATATTCTTGATGAAACTTTGCGAATGTTTTCGACTAGCAACTCCGTATCATTATATTTCCATCCGTCTCAGTGCTCAACGGAGATTTTATCGTAATTGACTTTTGTGCCTTATTTAATTGCGATGAGACCGAAGCCGTGACCTTCCACGTAATTAAATTGAAGTTCCCGAGTTGTTATAATCTAAAGTAATCTAGAAAGCTGTAATACAAGGTTTTATAGTTTTAATTGTATTTACTAGTGAATTTAGCATTAATATATATAGCTAACATAACATCATCCCTGTGTTTCTTCGATGGGATAGACAGAAGAGTAGTACACGCCCATGACTCATCAGTTATACGAAACTAGAGAAAAGATGGTGAGCATATTGAATATACACAGCTATTCAAATTAAGTCTGTGAGCTATCTAAATGTCAACACACCAGTAATTCATGTTGTCGTTTATGAAATGAATTTCTCATACAAGATTCCAATACCTTTCAAAACTTCAAATTCCTGTAACATGAGAAAATATATTTTGCATACTCTGCCGTCAACCAAACCTTAAAAGGGGTGGGAAGAGCGGCTAATCGTTATAACAACGGAGGTACACGTTCCCGGTAATGCTCTAGGTTTGTATTCTACCTCGCAACGGGGAGGCTAATTTGCGTACTTCCCGAGCTCTCCCGAATAATTATACATCTTATTAGCCCAATTCCAAAAAGGAGCTTGGTACTCTAAATCCACTACAAGTTCCCGTTTCATTGACGAGTATAACGATTAATCTTTTAAACCGTTAAATTTAATAAAACATCCCGGAATTGAACGAGTACAAAAAATGCCTGCACGATTCACTAAGTGAACGTTAATACCTCGATGACACTTGCAACCCCTTAGAGTTTTCAGTAATACGGTCTACAGGGTGTGTTGTCGCGAAATTGACTAAAGCCAGCATCGGATAGTACTGAAATCGTCGAATAATTCTGATAAGGAGGATCGCATCTAACACTGGAGCTACAAAATAATTGATGATGTATCCAGGCTGCAAAATTTTTGTGTAATCCATTAAAAATAAACATACATACGTATAATTTGAACTTATATAAAAAAAATTCTATTGAAATATGTATATGTAAAAATTCAAAGTTTAGTTGTCTCTACATTAACATATTTTCGTACTGTAGGGCTTCCATTGAGTAGGTATGGTCTGGAACTTTTCC
>DWME01009952.1:0-10542 GCA_018244795.1 Parelbella ahira ahira | reverse complement strand
GTGCGCGTTAATATCAGCCTACTGTCATCTGCTTACAACTTAGTTCTATAACTATAACATGGTGAGTTTAGAGACAGTGTGGTGAAACGTTTTATTCAATGCCATGCCTTGTTAATCTAGTACTTATTATTAAGGCGTTACAGCCCTTTAGAAATGTGATAGGTAGTATACTTTGGTTCAGTTAATAAATATGTATACGTAAAAAAGGATAGCTGATATTCGCCATATTCAAAGACCTATTGATCACAAGCGTATTAGTACACCTGAGGATTGAGATCTTCGCCTCTAGTATAGACATGTAACTGACACCGAGAGCCTGCAGAAACAAATACGAATAATTTTGGTAACATTTGTTTCACAGTAAAAGCGGGTATAACGATGGTAGTGCCCCGGGCGAACACTCATTTGACTTTTAATAAATAATTTTCAAAGTAAAGCAGGTAATTCGGCTTCCGAATTACTTAATTTTGTAATTTGGTATTATATAATTACTTTAACGATATAATTGCTACCTGAATTTTACATAGTGAAAATTGTTATTTCATTGACGCTTACAATATCATATTGAGTATGGGCGATATTAATTTGCATGTTTAAAGTATTTTACTACATAACATTTTGATTGATTAATACTGTGCACTCAACTTCGATAATAATTTGAAATGTGTAAGTGACGTTGACGTGGTTGCAGATTGCTATCGAACTGAATAGTTAAGCAACACCAGGCAAGGTCAGCTCTTGCCTGTCTGACCTATAGAGACAAAAAAAAGACATTTTTATGCTTCGAAAGGCACTTTCGGGCACTAAAACTAAGAATTATTGTCAGATTAATTGGAGAGCGACTTTAAAATGTCCAACAGACTGGTTGTCTAGTAACCTGTGACTCTACCAGTATGAAATTAATCATTGTTCATATTTATCGTTCGTACGTGTAAAAGTTATATTATAATCTTGTTCAGAAATAGTAATTTACGTTACCTGTGGTTTAATGACAACTTTGTAGCCGTATTGTACATACAACAGTTTTAATTTTATTATATACTATATCGTGTCGTAAATTGATGTGTAAAAAATTTACATATTTTTTTTTCGTTTCATTAAAAGTAATCGTAAAACTTGAAATCAGCGACACACAGTCCGTCAGATATCTCAAAAACATAATTGGGGTTTAAATTTTATTATGAATGTCACGTTTCACAATTTTTCCTTCATGTTTAATTAAAACACGATGATGATAAAAGTAATAATAGGTTTTTAAATGAAGAAATATAATTTTCACAGATGAATTCTAATTCCGGCCGCTCTAAAAACATAAGAGTATTATTACATTCCAGCTCATTTCCGTGCCTCTCCAGAGGAGAGTTTGAGGAAAATTGTGAATTTTTATTATGAGAATTAAAGAGCCGGTAAGCACTGGAGTCGATCGAAAGCAATTGATAAAATTTGCGATATTTTTGTAAATTGAATACTTGTGAGCGAAAACAAATGTTTTTTGTCGTAACATGGTGGCACACACAGGCGGACTCTACTAAGACGTATTTTTAACGCTGTTTATTGGATTCCGTCCGATAGTACATGACGGTCAGTACTAAGGTAAACCCCGCAGACCTAGGTAAATCCGGCCAGAATAAACGCAAAATCTTTGGCAGAACCAATAGGGGAACCAGTTTGCATATAGAGTAGTCGAGTCAAGCGGTATAGTATAACGAAATCGTTGTTGAGAAATTAGTTAAAGCATACATCAGAGAAAACTTCGATTGAAAAAATTTGGATCTTGATTTTGCTATATAAATAATAGTTATTTATAATTGTTACGAGACACACCCATCTACAAATGCATGTGTGGCCACTGACACAAACTATAGCCAGCACTTTGCTTTTTATTTAAAAACGAAAATCAAGAGCAAAATGACATTCAATAACTAGGCTCGTTTTAAAAGTATATAAATTCTCCAGTGTCCGTTCCTGTAGATAAGGAATCCATCGATCACTTTGGCAAATATTTGACTGTTGGATTGTTTAAAATGTCGCTGGAGAGAAATTTACTCGGGAAATTACGTCTACAAATAATCTGATCTGATTACGGGGCCCTGATAATATTATACGGAATTGAGTTCTTCGCGTTTTCGAATTGTTCGAGGTACTGAGCCTGTATCTGATTATTTGAGTGTCTGAAATTGAGGGCTCGTACAGCTGGAATAGCTGTATACTTTACAGCTTCGGGTCGAAAATTGTTTTTATTTAAAAATTTGTATTCCATATCAAAATTACACGATACCAGAAACGTTTCAGTATAGTCTATAGAAATTGTTTGTCTATGGCTACCGTAAAATAGCATACATTTTTCAAAAACACAGGTAGTGGTTCTCACTTGTGATCAGCTTTACGCGCCTGACGTTCTTAGATAGAAAGTTTTCATTCAATTTCATTCATACGGTTTCATTTCAAATAATAATTACAAAACATATTCATACCCGTTGTATTCTAATTTTTTTTTGCCTCAACAATGTTACTAATTTATCTACATAACAAGGTAAAAAAACAATATTAATGTATCACATAGAGGTACATAAAATACATTATATATTATCTAATCTTCATGTTTGCTAATCTTAAAATATATGTATAAGAAACAATCCAAAACCCGCACACTGATATAACATTCCCCGCAATTCTAAACCAAATGCCATTCATATTCGAAAGCGCTGTCTCACTCGTACAATCACTACGTCATCGAAACCAAAAGGCCACCCAACAACAATATATAAAGTCAAGCGAACACAATTAATCAATCCGACGATGCAAAATCGTGTGTAACATACCCCTACACACCCTCTTAACCCGCTTACCGACGAGTCATACATGAAGAGTAGCTGCGATAAGCGACAAAATATTTTTAGCTTATTCTAGTACTATCAATCGAGATGTCAAATTCAAATCCCGGGTCGGGTTCTATTAGATTTTTCTAATTTAGAATTTCTAGTAGTGACTCAGACTCTGGATCTGTGCCCTATGTATCGCAATAGGCTCACCACCCATTCGATGGGACGTAAACGTAACTGGTGAAACGTGGAAGTATACTACACTTCTCTACCTACCCCTTCGGGGATTACAGGCGTTATATTACTTTGAATTTATTGTTAAATTAGGATTCATTGGGATCAAGCAATAAAAGACGAACTCACCCAATGTTACTTTATTACTCAAATACATATATTAGTGATACGGATTCTATGGTTCATCATAGTCATCATCATAATTTCTCGATCAACTGTTGAGACATGGACTGTTAACAGTTATGGCCCACAATCACTCAGCTGATCAGCGCCTTTACGACTAGCACTGCCTCCTGCGACTTGGCAAACGTAGCGTAGGACGCCATCCAGCTAGGTGGAGTGACGATATACGCAAAGTGGCTGGCAGTGGTTGGATGCGAACAACTGAAGATCGATCTCAGTGGCGTGCCATTGGAGAGGCCTATGTCCAGCAGTGGACCATGACAGACTGATAGTGTGTGTGTGTGTGTGTACCGCCTAGATGGAAGGCGCTATACTACAATCGCCAAAGCCTCGGCTGTTGCATAGCTTAATGCTTACTACTTTCATATTTATTGTAATTTTATTTATCCCACGTTTAAAGGTCGCGAGAGGACAAGTGCTTAAGGGGAACTGGGTGATGTAGAGCAGAAATGAAATCGTTACTGCAATTGTTTTAATCATTATACGCCCTTCTCTACGGGAACCGGCTCGTTAAATTTGTGATTCGGGTTTTATGACTGATCGACAAACAGATGAGCAAAAAAGACCGTTAATGGTCCGAAAAAAAAAATTTACCAGTACTAAATTCGGTGGATTATTCATTGTGTTTACACTTCGAAATGTGTTTGCACTGTACCTTAAAAATTCGAATTTTCACTAATAACAAACAAATATGTTTTCTAAAATGAAGCAACAATTTTGATACAGCGTAACAGTAAACACACGTACAATCCTGTTAATTGGCAGCTGAGAACCGTGTATGCCGTTACGGGAATTACGTAGCGATGAATATATTGTAGCTACTTGTCCCTTATAAGAGCTTATCAATATTTACAAATGTTCACTCTTAAAATACACATCGTACGAAAATATAACAAGCTATCCTGAATATGAATACTCGTATCTTTTTACAATATACATAGGTAGTTATAATCGTTATTATTGGTTAAGCATATATGAGTTAGCAAAATAAATGTACACTAAACGTATTTAAAATACGCAAACAATACAACTACATATAAACATTCCCCACGGCTGCGGAGTGCGAGCCGGCGACTGCGGAAATCGAACTTTTGTGACAGTTCTGTTGCGCTTTCAGCTTTGTCCTTTAACACTGGCCAGCCGAACGATGTTGGCCGGGCGATTTACTGCGCTGGTGTTTACTTATCACTCCATTTACTTCTTTTGTCTTCTTTAAACGTTAATGCTTTCAACCATGAGGGTTTTAGCAGAGCTTATTGAACAAAGTCACGCCAACTGCATAAACACAAAACATTTTTCGATCAGCCTGCTGATCCAGTTGCAAAGCCGCCACTCCTAGAACAGTGGGTTCAATTTCCAATCAGAACAAACATTTATATGATAACCACGTGTATTTGTTCTGTATCTGGGTGTTATAAGAAATATATTCCTATCATTATATATAAATATATATATGTAGTTTTTCTTCCGTCTGGTTAACATAATCTAGTTTCTCTTCGAATCTAATTTTGGTTCAGACGGCCGTGTGTGATGTCCTAAGACATTCGTTTATTTAAGAAAATAATACATGAAGGCAAGTAACCCTGGAATGTAGAATGCCAATTATGGCAATAATTTAGGGAGCATATCACACTTAAACATGAGACACGAGTACTTGTAGGACGCTGCTCCGATGAATAACATCTGTTAGGATTTGAATTTGTACTATTTTATTTTTCTTTAATAATCTCTTTTGGTAAATTTTTGTTTTACATAAAAATAACATAACACCTACTTAATATAATTACCTTTTTATTGTACACAAGAAACTTGCAGGTAAACGTAAATCATATCATTGTTGGATATGGGTCCCTTCGCAGTATGTGAAGTATTAAAGGCATGGTCTACCAAGCTGACTTCACGTTACTTAAAAATTGTTTTGAATTAGTACCCTACTGAAAGCCAAGACTGCCTAACAATAATCTGCTTTACCATTACAGGAATTGATATTTAAACTGCAAACCGTACATGTTCTCTTAAAGTGCATGACTCGCGTCAGAGACTCGTACCCGACTCCTAAGGTGGAAGATAAAATCATAGACGTGATAAAAGCTGTCCTGGTTTTTTACTTTTTATAATTATCGTAATAATTATCAACTCTTTTATAATTCGGGTCTCATCATAGAATGAAAAAGGTCAAGTACCTTGGGTAGGTACCCAAGGTACTTGACCTTTTTCATTCTAGAACTAGGTAGTTCTGCTAAGTGGAGAACAAAGTGTATCAATGTACATACATATATACCGCACAAAACATTTCTCTTAAATCGCTTTGTTATCTAATACACTTTGCAGATTACTTGTGCTGTGCTCACTCATTCGTATGACGTAGACCGGATCTCGGCAAGTGCGGAAACGGAACTTTTCAGATCTCAGACTTCTTATTTATGTCGTCCAAAGTTGTTTGTGTGCTGATAATCTATGAAAAACTTTATATTGTATTCGCTGAAATAAATAGCCTATGTTAAAGGCAAACACTCCTAAAGAAAAAGCCGCTCAGGTCTGTAGGCATAGAGACATCGCAATCGGTGCCTTGCTCCTACCCCATTAGGTATCTGGCGTGATGATGTAATATAATAACAATAATAGAGTTTCTATTCACCACATTCATATATGTATACATTATAAAAATCTTCAGGCGGAGTCCCCTAGTAGGTAGGCAAAGCGCCCCGAATGCCGCATCCTTAGAGACCCGCCATACTTACTTCTTATACAATCATCATTCTCTTCATAAAAACATGCCGGTTATGGAGACAAGACTCCCCATCAGCCAGTATCTGCCTATTGATCAAGATAAGATAAGTGAATCTTGTCCTCCTTTTAAACTTGAATCCTTTAATTCGCAATGTTTACATATATTGTCATTCTTTTATCAGCGATTTATTCTAACATGGACACAAGATTGCATTAAATTTAGTACTTAATAGTATTACATACAAACTTACTAAATAAAACACCGCGCTAATAATTTGATAATGAAAACAACAACCATACTTCGTAACGTAATATTATATATTACGTATATATAAAAATAGTAACTTGTAGTGTGCTTCTATTCGTAGGTTTAATTTACAGTACAATAAGATTTATACCGTTGAACACGCTGTTTAATAGCATTGGTTTTATTAAGAGACAATATCACAAATCCACAGTATGTGCAAACGGAAATCAATTCTATATCACATGTAAGAAACATAGCTGTATGAAAAGAGCTATCGACGCTACAACCCGATTATAACATAAGATCTTATCCAGGCCATCCTCTATTATGTAACGCCGATGTTTTATAGCGCGGGGTCGTCACCGCGTTATTTCTAGTCCATTGCTCGCCAAGTCAACTGGCTGATGTGTGTAGTGACAGCACAAGCGTCACTGGACTCGTTGTACGCGAGAAATATCCCATAGGGATGACGACAGCGGGATTCTAAATTCAATCTATTCTTGAATGTACTAAAGTTCATATTACCTTGAAGGACACAGTGCATAAAGATCCAATGCACGATACCGTTCACACTAATAAGGGTTTGTTGGCACTGGCTTTTTACCCCTGTTTGTTGATTTTTCATAACACTACGGCTCGATAGTCCGCAAGTATTGTCATGATGTGCTTATATCTTTTTTTGATTTTAATAGAGTGTCAGACACGGCTTGTGTTCGACCTAATAAGATCGGTTAGAAAATTTAAAGTTCCGCTTATGAAACAATTATTGTAGTCATAAATTAAGATGTCCTTTATATGATATGATTTATCAATAAATACATTATGGTAAACATAATATCACGCCTGTATTTTCCCAAACAGGCAAAAAGAGAAGTACAGTGGAGCATTGCCAGGGTCCGCGTTGCCCGACACAGATAACCTAGGACTATAGTCCAAAGGCGAACAAGCTTTTCCTAGCCATGCGTGCTGCATCTTAGTGCACATCTGTTCTATCCTTTAGGCGAGATTTTGAAAAACATTTTGCATATCATATGACACATAAAGTTCATTCTTTCATCAACATTCATTAGTTATGTTATATGTTATATAGAAAGATGATAAGCCTACTGCTATATTTAAGTCAATATATGATGTGATGATGATTTTAATACTGGGAGAGTAAATATTAGTCACAATCTGAACAATGACAGAAGTTAATGAAGTAAAATTAAGCGGTGAAACGATCTCGGAAAGTGGCATTGAGTACAAAAGAATACATAAATATTTCTTAACTACTAACACTCGGACGGATAATTCTTACATAAGCGTAAGTAGAGTTCCACCAGAAATTGTAGAGACATAGAGATAGCGAATGTAATTGTTATCTATATAGCCAAACTGCCTTCTTCCGGCTTATCGTACAAGGCGGCTCTTAATTAAAATGGCAGTTTTACATTCAAGAATAACGGAAGCTGAGAGGAGATGTTACATTCTTTTATGAAAGGCTTAGATAGAGTACGCCATTTGTGGATTATAGTTTTTCCACGAGAAACGAAATTATGTAGAGAGGGCTTAATTTCTAATATTCCGCTACCCAATGACCATAATAAATACCCTGAGAGATGTCCCCACACGGCCATCTGAACCTAACGTATTTTCGAAGAGGGTATATGTCATGGTATATATGTATGTAGATGCCTTTTTTACACTTAGATACAGAGCAAGCAACTGCGCCCATGATACAAATATTTATCCTTGACGATAACTGACAAGTCAAGTTTAATAACTATTGGACCCATGGATGAGTCAAACCACAGAGCTCCTCAAGTAATAAGCCAGGTATATATTAACTCTACATAGAGAATAATAAACAAAGACCCAAAATATTTTGAATTAGCCTACTTATACCAATAGCACAAGATATTCCTAAAGTCGGCGAAAGTAGAGTTCCTCCAAAGACCCGCTCGAGCCGGCAGCGCTGTGTAATTGTTCTTTTTATTGCCTATTTGCCCTTTGCCGGGTCATCGTCCATGGGAACTTCGGACTGGGACAAAGGCAATCTACACTTTATATACACTATTGTTCTACCTCTTTATTCACAAACGTTCAATACCAGCCCTTTAGATATTGCATATTTTGTCTCACCACCAGTAAGCGAATCCCAATTTTGCCAGAAAGGGACAAAATATCCAATCTAAAACAACTGCCGTTAAGTGCTTATGAATAAGCGTGTTACGATTTAATAAATTTACTGATTGCAATATTACGTAGATATTAACATTTCATTAATCCGCATTTCACTGCTTATGTAGAGTTCGGGTTCGAACCAATAAGTCCTTTTAACTATGAATAGTTCGTTATGACGTTTTATTCTATAGCATTAAACTGTGTGTTAAAGTTAGTTCTACATAATAATAAACAATAATAATATCTTGGGATAACTTCGCACACGGCCGTCTGATCCCGAACTAGACGCGGCTTAGACTATAGTACTCTGACGGCTGATAAACTGCTTATTTAAATATCTAAATTTATTATTGATACTTTTAAATTACTACAAGTAAAACAAGCATATGTCCTTGTGCAGATAATTTGACACTCAAACTCATCATCAGATAAGACCGATCATCACACAAATGTTTGTACTGACAAGTAATCGAACCCGCAACACGAACGGTACACCATAACTGTTTAGGAAACACTTTAGTAGATAAGTAAATGTTGTAGGCGGAATAAACAGTTTCCTAAATTTTGTTTATCACGTAAATTATACGAATATTAAGGGATATTCTGCAGAGGTATTTTCAAAATTCCATTACATAAAGTAAAGGCAATATTATAAATAAAATTCCCAAATAAGGTTTGCAATTAACTTTTTCATTTTCCTTTAATCTTCCATAACGGATATATAAGTCATCTTTCCGTTCAATGTTTGACCTCGAGAGTTTTATGGAGGCTTTTACGGCCAATAAATGGCTTTTAATTTAAAAATTTTAAAGCTGTCCCCATATACGGGGATACTATCTACCTCAGGACGTAATAGAAAAATTATCGACTTCGAAATGAAAATAGTCATTGTCACAGGCTTTGTTCGAAATGATGTATTGTACCTCGTCTCTGGTCCACCGACTAACATTTTAAGGCTTCCTATGCTTTTATAAGAAACCGTGTTCGACATGAAATTTAGTTCAAAAATGTATCACACTTTTAAAAACACTTGACTTTATCTAATGATAGAGATTTGAAACACAAAGAGCTGAAGCTGAATATTAAAATGTAAACTACTACGTTATTATTTTATCCCACATATTATGTAATGTTTCGGCTTTAATATTTCTCAGATAACAAGATTCCAGACTGAACGACTTGTAGAAATTCAGTTTCAGAATCCCAAGCGCTTACCTCAGCACGTGTTTCATACCCGATGGCCTACACATTATAACTCGCAGAAATCAACGAGGCACCTTGCTGTGATAACGTAATAGATAAATTTGCCAATTTTTTCTTATTTCACCAAGCCCAATAAATTATTGTAAAATAAAATGGCAATGACACGAATATTATTGGTGGTGATGTACGAATTATAAAATTTTAATTAATACCTACAACAAAATTAATTATTTCCGTAGTGCCTCCTGTTTTTATTTACTCCGAAATCAACCACACACATCGGAAGCAGGTGTGCCCGACAATATTGCTTTTACCGACATCGTATACCCGAATATTTTCAGCACAATTTTATTTTTCAGCTTGAAAACTATACCCGTAACAAGATCACGATTAGGGATGCATAAAACTTTCTACGGAAAATCAAATTAGGTCGAGCGGATCCGCGGGATTAAACTAGCTATACCCCTTGAGAACAAACCCAAAAGGTTTACGAGTTCGTTGCAGTAATAAAATTAACTATACCGTTGCCTTAGGATATATACGTAACCAGGAGGTTCCGGGAGATACATTTCTTGATCCCTATTTATGTTTTTAAAATTGGTCACCTCACCTTGTCTCAGTCCACTACTGGAACTCGGTCCCCTCTAATGGAAGGTGGTTTAGCCTGGTCATAGATCTTAAATAAATTTATAAATATAAAGATGACAAAAACTAAAACACACAATTAATTATTGAATAATTGATATGGACGCAGTTGCATATCTGAAAGTAGAAACTTTTTGAGGAAATAAATACATAGTAACGTTGACGCGGCACGATACAATAACAAACATGTTAGAAATCATGACTGCTGTCACTTTAAAAATGAACACAGTATATTTGATATTCTATTCTTCAACTCTAATATAAAGCACAATGGACTTTAAATGTAATCTTATTTCATAGTACATTGCTGAC
>DWME01009951.1:0-10544 GCA_018244795.1 Parelbella ahira ahira | reverse complement strand
GGTCACGATCAACGCTTACTTGGAAGTTCTTAAAGGTTATCAAAAAGTAATAATGATATGGGGACCAGCTGATATACCTAATTGCTCGTTTCTCCATATATACGAGTATAAGCGGAATGGCATATGCAAGTTTAACTTGCTTTAAATAACTATCTTATATCGACGTAGCTAAGAGAAAAAATTATTACCTACATTTACTTTTTTATTTCCGTAAAAACCTTAACACACGGGTTTCAATTAAATAATCTAAGCCCTGGTGTAACTGACTTCCAGTAAGAAATGACGCTGACAGGTTAATAATGCAAATAATTTTTACGTCTCAAAAATATTTAGCTTAATTATCTAAACGTCGGCGCTGTGTACGTAACACATTGTCATAGAAACTAATATCAATGAGCATAAAAAGAAAGGAACATGTTAACTTCAACTATTCCTTAAGTTACCCGCACGGTGTTTATCAGCGGCAATGTCTGTGTTTCTTGCAACTTTTATACTTATTTACTTTTTTATGTAGAAATAGGCTCGCGTTGGGCTGCAATTCCACCTGATGGAAAGCTCTCTCCTGAAAAGTACCTATTCATTCTTTTTTGTGCTCTGACAAGGGCTGCACCTCTCACATTCCACGGTAGATATCAGTTCAGATAAGCGAAGTTTGGAATTACTATGCACTATTAACAATGCAAGTTGGGACCTTTACGGTACACAATATGACTCGAAAATTTGATATTGCTCCTACATTGAGTTACTCGTTACAGAAATTGAGTTACGTTGGGTTACGAGTAGCATAACTAAACAACCTGTGTTTGATGACTGAAATCTAAGAATGAAAAACGTTGTGTGGTCTTTGAAGAATTTTCATCAAAATATATTCGGAGTCTTGCTTGTTTGAATTTCCTATTAATATTACTACTAATGTTAATCATACTATATTACATGTCGGTGTTACCTATTAGGTACAATCATAAAATTTAATTTATACAGACCCATTAAAGAAAAACCTAAGTACGTCCTGTGTAAAGTTGTAGTGAAAGTAATAATACTAGTGAATACTTCGCTACTGAGAAACAAATGACGTGTTTCTATTTGCCGATTCGGTGAATCAGTTCGCAAATACCGATCGGCCTCAACCCGTTGGCATTGGCTTGCATTAACAATAATATTTGTCGGAGAGGTCGGTCGAATAGACCGATTTCGGCGATTACATTTAAAGGCCGTTAAGATGATTGATGTAAAATTCGTTTGACAATGGCATTTAATCTGTTTTTCCGTTACGTCAATTTGGCGACACCTCGTTTTATATGTCATCATATATCAGGTAGTAAAAAGCGAGGCCAACAGATTCATCTTGCTGTCGGATTTAAAAAATGCATTAATTGATTGTAGACGTACCTACATATGTAGATGTGACAAAATAAACGGTGAAAATGTAGTAAGAATACTTAATATATTTGTAATATCACTGGCTGATAAAATTAGGATATAGACGGTACGATGTAATGTGACCGATAACTTAATTGAGAAAAATATGTTGAATCTTATAAGTAGCTTTTATTTTAATTCCCATAAAAGTTTATGTAGGTTTTGTCCTAAACATTGACTCGGCAATCTAATAATATTTCTATATGCATTTGCATATTTCAAATAAATAACGCATATCTTACGTCCTTCGAGATTTGAATAGATAACCTTTTCAATAAACGTGGATGCATAATAGATTTAATATTTGCGCAAATTTTGTTGTCCGTGAGGTCTTAGGTCGTGATCTATTCTCCTGCGGAATTTACGTTCCCTTTTGTCTTATTAAAAATAATTAATTTTTTGTTTTAACGAAATTATAATTAAATAAACTCGAAAAGGACGAACGATTATTGCGCTTATTCAGACTGAATAATGAGCGACAGTTTGGGAGAAATCTAGGGTTGTGGACAGGTACCTTTAAAACCTATATTGTCGTATTGATAGTTCTTGTCATAAAATTTACTTTTTGTTTCAAATGTTAAAAGTCCACATTGCAAATTGAAACCAAGTTTTTTATTTTATTTCATAACATTCTTATGGGATGTACAGAAAATTATTCACTAAATCTTGATGTGAGTATTACGAGGAAGATTCTCGTGAGGTTTGATAATTGGATAATGAAAGGGTTGATGATTATGATGAAATTTATTGTTTTAGCGATTGACATACCTTACCCCCATGTTCAAGGACAATCATTGGGGTTAAAATGAGTTCATTCTATTCTTAATTAAATTAATCGATAAATTATAAGAAAATTATAATATTTTATATTCCCAATCGAATTGTAAAACTATTCCAGGGTATTTATTACACCTCATACGAGTTGTTACGGACCCTACAAGGCTATGAATACTGAGAGAAAATTTGCAAGGGTTCGAAAGTTAAAGGTTAAAATGATAATTTACTAGTTAAACAGAAGTCAACGAACTTGTGAGGTCGGTGGCAATAACTGTGACAATTTAGTAACAGTTTTGGTGTTTTATAATTGTTTTATTTCACAATTTAAAACGCAGATGGCTCTGTACAAGAAGCGGAACCCGGAAGAGAGTAGTTCGGAACGTAAGGTGAGGCTGGGGAACCGTTTAGCTCGTCAGCTGAGCGGCAGACAATGAACTTGTGAGGTCACTTGAATTAAGAATGCTCTGGAGATTGTATCGTGCGAGAAACAAGGGGTCTTATTATTATTAATATCTTCGCTGAGTTTGTTAATGAATTTCCTTCATATGTGTACTATATAAAAGTAGGTATATACATTACATAATCATACAATATAACTATAAACATTTACTCAAAAGTGACTTAAATTACGCGTAAAAACCGTACGCCTGACGTTCTGACGGATTTAGTTTTCAGGAATAATACCTACTCCGAATTCTTAGCCGACACAACTTTATTTATAAGAACATTTTTTTCAATGTTCAAGTGGGTAATTTATTTGAGGAATAGCGAACATAAGTTACAAAGAATATAATCTAGGCCGACGGCGGCAATAAATAAAACTAGCACTTAATCATTCTCTAGTTCCATGTAAGAAAATCCAATTAATATTTCATTGCAAAAACAGTTCTTGAGGATGAAGGCATAAAGCCGTTGGATATCTACTTCTTTGGCATTTTGAGGAAATACGTAACTATTTTGATTAAGCTATTAGATACAATGTAGGTATGTGATCAAATATTTATTCAAATCGATCACAATTATACATCATCTTCATATATTTATAAAAAAATACCTTCACCTCTGTAATTACTGAAGGGGTGGGCAGAAGAGTATAGAACACTTATGCTTCATGAAGTTTACGTCCCACGATGAAATATATAAAAAAATGTTTTTGACATACATTTGTAGATTTAAAATTTGAAAGTGTAATTTAGAACGTTTGTGATATCACCTACAAAATTTAATTACAGATGTTTTTCGCAAATATTTTTAGAGCTCGTTAAGGCTTTCGTTATTAAAAGAATAAGCCGATAAAAAATTAAGCCGTTTGTTTACAAAGTTTTTTTTTGTCAACGAGTTAATCCTCGTTAACAAGTGGAGTGGACAGGAAATGACACCCGGTGTAAAATGTGCCCTTGGGTTTATGTCACAGGGTGTCACCGGAATAGGGTGTATTTTGTAGTCTGCATTGTTGTTGTAAGAATAGTAATAAATGTAAACTGTGATACCATCGAAATGTCAAGTATAAATGATTACTCAGTTCTAGTTTACTTTTAGCAGCGAGGTATATCTACTTTAAATTTATTAAGTATTAAATAAACGCTGACCTTGTCACACGAAATCAAGCAGTTAGATGCAAATTGTCGATACAAAATACGTATCTATTCAAGGTATGCCGTTCGACATACAAGTCTGTTTGAACAATTCGACCACATTTGGAAGTGAGGTCCCGTAGGAATAAATGGTAAGGTCCAGTCGGAAGAAGCGTCTTGATGTGTTTTCATTGCTGTAAAAAGGACTGAATTATAGTTGTATTCTTGGCCCGCCTAGTATGAACTTTTATGATGTTCAGACCTTGGTTTAGCCTGTTGGAGTAAAAGAATATGATGAGAAATACTATGTAGCGTCGTATGACGTTGTGTGTTGTAATCTGTTAGTGTGTAAGGAAGCTAGTACGTACGAGTATGATGTTTTTGATAATGAATCTGAGAACATGATGCAGTGGGCTTAATTTAAGAAATTACCACGTTTCGTTTAGCCAGACAAAAGAAGATTGTGAAACGAGTAGTGGAACCTTATTAATATTATTGTTCAATTAATTATTCCAACGCTGAGACTGTGGGCCGTATTGTTGAAGATAGAGTCACCCTGTTTTCGTAATTTGTCATAGTCGCGTGGTATCATTCACCCGACCCGTTTCCGGCGGGAGGTTTTCGTTATAATTAGCAGTTTTATGCCTTTTATATTTATGACTCTCGTTAGGGTTCTGAAGACAGTCAAAAAACAAAATATCAGTCTGTGAGGGGGTAAATTAAGTACCTAAATAACGTTAGACTTCACGTTTTTTATTGTATTATCTAAACATTTTAAACAACAACGATATAAACGCCAAATTCCAGTTTCCCTTGTTTTTTAAAACTTGTCTGTCTGTCTAGAATATATTCTTTTCTAATTTTCATTCTACACAAAAGAAATAACATGCTTGTATTTAAAAGAGTCTACGTCATATTACAATTACAATTACTATTTCATTTGGTACCAAGACAAAATGTTTAATAGCATCAAAACATTATTAAGTTTTTTTGTTATGTCACGATAATCCGACGTGTGTCTACTGTGTCACATTGACAGCTGCCACGTGAGTTGTAATAATTGCTACGTAACGACATGCAACAACAAACGAGGAAATAACGCGGCAAGATAACGTCAAATATCTAACGGGAATTGTTATAACGACACAATACATTAATCACATGTGGCGTTACTAAGTATTACCAGTACTCATTGGCTAAGCTCACTGACAAATGAGTGATGCATATTCAACGTTTTTACTTAGCTCGGGGCGTCCCTGCTTCCATTACTCATTGTTCCTAGACATGATAGTGCGAATGATAAATCCAAAAGTTGGGGAGATATCTCTTCTAGTTGGTGAAGGTTTTTTCCAAAATCTCTTATGGCTGTAACCATTCAAGGTATTTCTTTGTTAGGCAGGAGATGGGTGGATATTTTTTGTAATAAATGTGAAAGACGATCTTTGTTTACTAGAAATTTTCTAAGTATAAATACCAAAAGTTAACGTATCAATATATATCTTTTTGGGCCGTAAAATTTTTAACAATCGAAAATTCTAAAACTTAACAAAATTAAAATTACCGGATTTTAGAGCATTCGCGAAATTATATAATGTAAAAAAATTTCATTTTTATAATAATAAAATTATACACTACAGTATACAATACACTATATTACATTTTAATAATATAAGTGGCTATTTAAAATCGCTACTTGTTTAATTTCGAGTACTCGTTGAAGCCAGTTAAAATCCGCATTTAAAACTGAAGTGAAAAATATGGTGATTCGAACAATTTTTCGTATGAGCCGGGGCAGTACTTCAGGCCTAATTAACAAGTTCTAGGGCGCATATTTTATTTTTCCTCCGAATAATTTGCATATGTGTTGAATGCTTTGATTGAGCGCTCTGCAAGTTTGGTCCACAGAACAATAATCACATAGAAATGTTAAATATTGCTACGGCAAATTGTGCCTTATGCTGAAGTTGTCATAGAAAAATTAAGTTTTATAACAAGTACGTTGTTGTGGTAAGTACAGTAACACATATAATCTATCTTGCATTATACAATGCTCAGAAAGAACAAATCCAAAAATAGTGGAATAATGGAGATTTAAACTATTTTTATACTTAGGTATGTATATGTATGTATTTGAACGCAGAACGGTTGTAACGTGACAACGTAAAAACAGATAATGTTAAAATATAACAACTTTCGCACTTCTTGTACTAACATTAACAACTTAAACCGCAACACTAGATAATAATTTTAATGTTGGGTTGTTTAGATAAGACGTTGATTTGGGAATAAAACGATTTATAATATAAAATGAACGCTCTATTTTGACGGGCTTTCGTTAACAGTGCATAGTTTTTCATTTTGCGGGTGATATATTTAAAAAGATTTCTCTAGGAGCAGAACGTAACGATTATTTTTGGAATCGATCATCCGCATACATTGGCACGATCCTTGTAATGTTATAATTATAGCATTTATGGTATTTCTAAAAGTGCTTTCTATCACATTTTTGTTATTAGATGCTCTCACGATCCTTCTAAATCTCCTACACTGATTGTTATGGTAATGTGTCAGCGAAATAATTCATAGTATGAGGAATGGAACAGTGGTTCTGTGGAGTCGAATTATTGTAATTTCTAAAACATAAAAGAATGGGGACTCTTTATGTGGTTTTGATATTTTGAAAATTAAAACCAGTTTTACTTTATGTATATACTCGTTACGCCTATTTACGAAGAGGCTTCTGTCGCCTCTTCTTAACTCACCAGTCTCATGTATTAAAGGTATTTTTGATTTGGCCTTCTTTTGTTTGTGTTTTCTATTTGATCGAAGTACACACATCCTGTTCTCTCGTCTGATTCTCCCACATACAATTGCTTCATAAACCTTATAAGTTAGTTTATGTAACAGAACGTTTTGACATGTGAAAAAACTTATTTAATAGTCACTGAAATTTTCGGTCGTAAATTCACATAAGAGATAAAGAAATAATTATTAATAATAACGAAGGGTAATTAGAAACATTTGAAATAGGAAAGAACCTTTTAGAGAACTGAGAGTATATTTTAGAAATTCTTTCAAAGTCTTATAATATAATTCAGTAAGGGGTTCCTCCTATCAGTCTTAACGGGTGAATAGGTCATGAAACTAAAAGCGGACATTTATACTGCCTTTGTGCTGAGGTGCAGGCATTAGCTGCATTTACTTCACAATGCACATCGGCACTTGCCTTTTATGGTTCATTCGGCTCGTGCTATCACTATGAACCCTTATTACTTTAACTGCCCGACATACCTCATATCACGAGTACCTACTTGGTGTGCTTTTCGGAATACAGCACATTCTATGTTTTCTGTTTTGACTTGTAGACAAAAATATGGAATAAAAAACGATTAACATTTATGGATATTAAGAAATATACATGATATGGCGTTATTAATGACTAATCCTTTATCCCAGGATTTGGTGTCTTGAAGGTAATAACAGAATTAGGATTAAGTATTTGTAGCACATTCATTGTTTCCGAGTTTTTAGATATTTCACTCAATTTGTATTATAATAATAGAATATGTTCTCAAAAGGCAGTCGTAAATATTTGTTGTGAGTGCTGCAAACTTAATAAAACTGTAGTGAGAATCTTCTCCATAACAATGTCTTCTTGTTGTGGTAGTGCCTTGGGGCTAATATACGCGGACTAGATTGTACAGAAAGGTATAGACTCTTCTAGATTTTATTTAATGTTATATCCTAGCCTCTATAAATATATTCACAAGTTATTGTTCTATTACACGCAAGTTATCAGTTGAAATAAGACTCAGTAAGGTTGAAAAATATAGTGCGATATTAGTTCTGCTAAAAGTACAGTTAATTATTATAATAAAATATATTTACTGTCCATAATAAAAATGTTATTGAATTCCTTTTGATTCATGTGATTTGAATGTTAAGCATATGTCATTTATCATCACTTCGAGAGCCGATATTCATACTAGGAAGATCCTTTATGACACGTCACAGAAACAGCGAAATCTATGACTTACGTGTATCTATTTGAATTATGGTCTATGGTGGTTTCGTTTCTTTTTTTGTGACGTATGGTAATATATGTAAAGCGTAGCATCACGTGGTGTTAAATTTATGTGAACGCCAGCGACTGCTGTTTCCGTTCGAGAGGCAAATACCGATAAATGATACATTTTTACCGAAAAACTCAGTGTTAATGGTATGTATATATACGTGTTAAACGGGTATAATTTTTAAGCAGATTTTATCGGTGATATCACTTATCTATGGCGAGACCGGTATCATCTGTTAGTTCATCACTCAAAATATATTTTGATTTTCCTATACCTACAACCTAGATTTATTACCTGTTACGAACATACGTCCAGTTATAATGCGTTGAATATAAAACGAGCATCATGTCCGATGTAATGACATAATTATGCATCGTTACTATGGCTTTATTTCTTGGTCACATACCTAATATTGTAAAGATTGTTTTATACTGACTTTTTTAATGGAGGCATTTTATTTGTAGACAGTCTAATAGGATATTTGAAAATAAATATAAAATCGCACGTTACATTTTAACTAGCAGATTATAATATTTTCAAGGAAAGAGAAAAACACATTCGAAGAGGAGACCCGCGGAAAATAAAGGAAGGATAAAAGGATCAGAATGTCTATTTATAGATAAAGAAACATAATGGTTACTACAAACGAAAGACATAATATTCACAGACCAAATTTTGATATAAAATAATAATAATAATATTTGATATACCTACTTTGGAAACTTCAATAATTTGCTATAAGCTATCACTGCTCAATGCTCATGCCTTTTAAAAATTGTCTTACCTTTTGTAGCTATTTGTTAGTTTTCTATAAATTTTATTGTTGAACAAAAACGAGTACCTATTTTATAAGCATCAGTATTTAATAAAATGGCTATCATGCGACAACAGCTTTATAAGTATACAAAATACCTCGCATTTAAACATACGCAGTTGTGACGTGTTTTCGGCGAGACAAAGGATCGTCAATGAAACCTGTTTCTATATTAATATTGTACTACGTTTCATCTCAGTACGATGACAAAGGTATATGGAATTCCAGTAAACTTCATCATCGATGCTTCGACTGTTGCCTTGTTGAAATTCATTTGAATTCATTGATTATTATTGCTCTTTTACTAGCTTGTTAATTATATAAAAATTATATCATGCCTATGCAGGCACGGGGATGCCCTCGTAGGGGTAGGCAGAAGATTGTAGTGTCGGTAGTGAGACCACTGCCGTGCAACAGGCACAGATTAAAATCGAGCCACTACTAGTAATTTCTACTAGAAAACCTAATTTAGAAATGTCCAACTGAATCTCACCCGAGAATAACAATGGAGAGGTCCTTAGCTGACGCGCCTGCAACCACAACAGCAACCACGCAGATATTGTATGCGTACAATTAGTATTCATTGCAATATGAGTATTTAATTGTTATGGTGTGGTAGTACAGTGTCGCAGGAAGCCAACGTTGTGCATATCCTGCACCATGATCTAATTTATGACGGATTAAGCATATGGTTATGACAGCATCAGTTTACGGCGGTTGCAGTACATTAATAATAATAGATTGCAATGTAATATTGAATTACCGCTATTTATTTTTATTGTTCATCACTTTAGTATATACCAGCCTTTTAGAAATATTTATGAACAAATGAAACGATAACGTATAAATATACGTAACGTACAAATATACTTACGAAAGTGTAAAGGACTCATATTTTCATGTAGGTACTACACGCGCAAATGTTGGCGGTCAGACAAAGGATGCTCACGGAAACCTGTTCGCATATAAATACTGTATTACGTTTCATTTTAATGTGACTGGACCATGGCATTCGGCAAGGCTTTTGATATTTACACCTCGGTCCGGACGTCTGCTTAACTTAGTACTTGTAGTAGAAAATTCACATGTTAAATAGATAAATGACAGGACATATGAAATATAAAGTCTACACGTTTAATGGCTTACATAAAACGTGCGTTAGCGTGATGGAAGCTTAGAATATTAAGGTGGCGTAACACTAAAGCTATAGTACATAATGTATTGGAGCTTTTAGTTGCGTTTTGCCGTTACACCACTACACGCCGAAGATTTTGCAATAGTACCTACTAATAATGCAAGCGTGCTGTCTGTACATAACTACGATTAGTTGGTTGAACTTTTTGGATAATTTTGCGATATACAAATGAATTGCTAGTGTTCTAGCACGTGATCAGAGCTTAGTTGTAATTTATAATTAATGATTTGCAGTAGGAAAGTACATTGCAATTTAGCACGCGGTGTGTCGCTATTGCAATTGGAATGTTAAAGTATATTACAATTACAGTGTGTTTAAACATGGGAATATTCCGCTATTTGTCAAACTCGTATTTTGGTTTATTTATAAAATCCAATATACGTAATATTTGTTTATTTATATAAGTTCAAGACAGTAAATAATTTGAAATAAATACTTTTGGGTACATTAATACAATTTAATTTTAATTTCATGGTATTTAGCATATTGTAGAAAATTTAGCTGTATTTTATTGTATATAGAAAAACATACTTTACTTACAAAACTTACTTTTCATTTATTATAACAATATATATTGTGTTTTAATTGATTTTGTAATGATGTTTTATTTTGATAGAAAAGATGTGTTTTAAATATTAACAGTCACTAGTAACAAGACGGTTTAGGTGCTTGATTAAAATAACCTCAGAACT
>DWME01009950.1:0-10545 GCA_018244795.1 Parelbella ahira ahira | reverse complement strand
CTAAGCACGTTCTCTCCCTAGATCACCTATGGCGAAAGATAAGCCAATAAATATCAAAACCATTAAAACGACGTGTACTGAAAACGTTCGTTGCGTCAAACTAATTGCCGCCTAAGAAAACTATAAATATGATTATATATTTATCGGCTTAACTCACGTGCGTTTTTCGGGATGGTCCGACTAGATTTGGACCTGTACGAGGTCCTTCCTCATGAGCTCCCGCCTCATGAGCCTCATGAACGAACAACAACGAACATACATACGTGAGTTAAGCCGGTAAATACATAATCATGTGTATAAATAGGTACTCACGAAACATTTAATAGTAAAACTATAAATAGTTTCAATTGACTTTGAATTACTGTACAGCATGGAAATATTAATATGAATGTCGAATAATATCAGATCATTTGATCATTTTAGGTGTTAACTGGTCATTGATAAACGGAAACAAAAAAGGCGCTGCGTAGATTGCATTTGAAAAGAGAACACAACAAACAAAAGTGGAGCTTGCGAGCAAGGAGGCAAGATAAAAAATCTAAATAACTCCGGTTTGATGGAGCTCGGCGCCAGCGCGCCGGCGCCCGCTCTCTGAACAAAAGACGCCCAACGGTCTGCGCGCGGGCAGCGCTTTAAATTCTGATCGTATCACTGAAATCACCCGCCAGATAAGTGGGCGCATTATGATTCCAGCCATAATGTTTACGTATCACGAAAACGAACAATATAAATATAAGTATCCTACGTATACGATGCTATTTTTATGCATTGTGATGTCTTTTACTTGTAACGTCAGTGTCTACTTTAATTTGGTCGAGCGTTCGGTCGACAAATTTAATATAACCGATCATTATATATCGTATATTTAATAGTCGTAATATCCTGACATGTTGAAACTGTAAAGATTACAACATACCGTACAGAGATCCGCCGGGAGTTATACCTACTTCGGTACGAGATCGTGAATATACGCGTAGAGCTCTAAAAGCTCTACTTAATGCCGACGAAGCTAAGAAATATGCGGGTTTGTAACAGCACACGGTGAATTTATCGTTAATTTTCGATATATGGAACCTGTTCTCTTAAGTGCCGACCGAGCGACCGGCGGGCGGCGGCGCGGCCGGCGCGCGAGAGCAGAAGCGGCGCAAAATAAAAGAAATATGTTTTAGTAGGTTAGCGAGCGTGTTTACGATCGGGTACCTCGGATCCGATTATGCTTCCATTAGTTACATAAGCGAGCGGGACCGCCTCGTAATTAGACAAATTGTCTTGGGACCGATAACGTAATACGCGCTTTTTTAATGGACCTTTTAAGGAGCTCTCTTTGATTAGAACAACCAAAATCCGACGACCAGTTGCTGGCGAATGACAATCAATGCAACTCTTACATCGTACAAGCTAAAGATAATTTAACGAGCTTTATAAGAAGACATTATTGAAAGAGACAGTTTGACCTACTAGTCACGTCCGAGTGTGTTCCGCTGAATCCTTTAGCTAAGTTGGATATCAAATGTAAAAACAGTTGAGAATTCGTAGGAGCCGTGGCGCAGACGAAAGCTGCAAGTTTAAATGTTAAGCCGAGTCAGTGACGCCATCTGTCGGTGGGGCCGCGCACAGCGCACCGGATACCCGACCAGTTTTAAAGTGACACCGGACACCTGCAAGCACAACCGCCCGTACGTACTCCGTCCCCGCTATCATCGTCTTGTGATCAAATGATTCACCGGTGATCATTACTTTCGGCAAGCCTTCCGTTGCATTTTTCGATAGACAATATTTCTTGATTGACATTCAGTACTTTCAATATAATAGAAATAATAAAAGCAAAGACCGCGATTTCTCTTAATGAAATGTTTCTCTGAATGTAAAAACAGTAGTAATCAAATTATACAACTAGACTTATTAAAAATATGTTTCGATAATTAAGAATTTCAATCGTTGTATATGACAAGACTAATCGACGATTCAAAAAGTAATAGCAGCAACGAATGTATGGTAATGTTATGTTGAGGAACAACAACGCTTCTGAACCCCTGTGCGCACGCGAGGGCGGTGAGACAATGAGGAGTGGTTACATAAGACGCGGGCCGCGTCAATGGCATCTCTCGACCCTGCCTCTGTTCTCGCCACTGACCCACATCGCTCACATTCCCCGCACAATCGCAATTCCGGCATAATAAGCTCATTTGTTATTACATAATTCACGAACACCACACTAGCACGAGGCCCGTGGAGGCGCCGGCGATTGTATTGTTGTAGGACAATACACCCCGCGAACAGCATGTCAGATTTTGACTTCTTTAAGTGCCAAATAGCTAATTTTGATGGCCTTATTGTGACCAATCGGTGGCGGCATTGTTGTTATTAGGTTACTATTATGTTGATTTTGCAATATTATATTCTAGACAAGTGGCCCTCATTCCAAACGTTTGCAAGGCGCATCAGTTTAATATATACTCTTGCACTACACCATGTGATTATATTATATACATACCTATTACAATAATGTAACAAAATGTATTGTAAAGATGTATTCGACCTCTTTCTCACAAAATAAATAACTGTACCCTTCATTCATAGTTCGAAAACTATAACAAACGAAACTGAACAATAGAAGTGTGGCAAAGTTTATGAATGAATTAACGAATAATAATAAAAATAAACACAACACCTAAACGAAACTAATATTACGCGGCAACGACCTTCGGCCGAGACAACGGTACATAACTACGATAACACAGTTCAAATAGCCGGGACACGATGAGGCAGAGCGAGTTTAAATCACGTGACTTTATTATTTATAGTACCGACAAGTGACGAGCACTCAATGAACTTTCTTTTCATGAGAATAGAAATAGGCGTGTGTGCGTGTCTCGGTGTCGATGTAGGCCACTGCCAAGGTCGAATGTTTAATATAAAGTCTGGCGTCGGGACATTAAAATGCTCGGCCCCTCCCGGAGACCCCCTTATCCCCGGCCCGGGCGGCGGTCGCAATCGTTGCACTCGTTATTTATTATCTGAAGCTATCCCTTGCTCTCACTGAGGCTGAGCATTTTTAGGACAAACGTCATAAAAAATATTAATAATAACCAAAAAAGTAGCCTATAGATCGAACCTTACATATGATAAAGAGGACGTCACAGCCAAAGGCCAACAATAGCCGACGCGATAACACCACAGCGTGTTCCTGACCTATTGTGCGTGACGAAACACACACTAAAAGATCACTTACGTATTCTAAGCTAGATAAAACATGTGGGCGTAATTGTTATCAAAACATTGTCACGAGCGAGTTCGGTACACGTCATCATTTCCAATTTGAAACGCCTACTCGAAATGTAAGGCGGCGACTAAAACTGCTCACGATTGTGTTAAAACGATGGAATATTCAATTACGCGTGTTTACGAGAGGATTCATACTCAGTACGTTCATATAATATATACACTCATATGTACGTGTTGAAGTGAGCTAAACAAATCTCGCAATGTCGGTCGATGCGACGACGTAGAACGTGCTCCCGAGAAACTTGGAACTCTCGCTTTCAAACAAGAAAGGCTCCGGTTGCTGCGGCTCGACAACTTTACAATAAATATATAAACAACCACTATACAGTTTAGTGTGACATTCACCTACAAAGAGACTTACTTCAACGACATTGTCCTGACTGTGTAAGTGCAAAGATGTTCGGAAAAACAGCAAACATTCCGTCGGTATGTGGGAACGAATATTTAATACAATCATCTCAGTTAGCACGTCGCCGCACACAAAAGACCATAATTATCGAATCGTCTGTTGAATGTTGGGGGATTCCCAGTTGGATTCCGGCCAGCGGAAAAGAGGCCTATAGATAAATTTTCGATTATAAAATATGCTCCAAACGTAATATAATTTGGCAGCTACGTATGCTTACGGCGCTAGTTACGTTGTGTATCATTAACGAATGACTAACACGTTGTGTTATATATTTATAAGCACATTTTCTCATCGCTACTCAAAAAGCATTCATGCGTAGTACTATCGAAACAACACCTGGTATACGAAACTCAATTAATCGTATAACGTACCACGTCTGAATACGTTTTATATCGGTACGTTTCTTCTAAACACCGATCGAATTATTTCATCAATGAATATTGCACACTGCATAAATATAACGATGATACAGTTCATTTGCGCTGTTTTCGTATTCCACTTTTCCGAGTCGGATAAATGTATGAATATAATAGGAACGCTCTTACAAAGTATACGCTCGGGTGTTGTTCAGCTTGATGTGAGACTAGGCATGCACAAGTCGTCCGGAGTCTTGGTCACGAGTCGAGCGCGCGGCGCGAGGCGTGCCCTCTCATCGCAATCAGATGACATCATTGTACGAACGCATCGACTATTCTACCGAGCCCCCTTCCCCCTCTCCACTCCCCCCTCTCTTGCCTTCCCGGAGTTCTACATGCAGATTAAGGTCCCTTCGAACATTTGAATATGTCCGTTGAACGGTCATAAAAAGGCGAGTTCATCGTTACTACCTCTTTACGCATTCATTGATACGTATTTGAATAAGCCGAACGGACTGCGAAGGTAAGGTAGACGTGGTACGGTTGTGCGATTAGAGCGAACTGAACGTAAGGAGATGTGGCTTACGTTAAGGGAAACAAGACGTAAACATCCGGAGCGACTGTTAATATGATAATAAAAAGATTCGGGTCAGGTCGGTAATGGAGGAGAGCAGTGGCACAGGTCGCCGAGCGTCACGGCGAGCCGGTGATTGATGGTGGCGGTGACACTCGCCGCGTCAGACGAGTGCGCCGGGGGTCGCGGGGTCAATGGCGTCACGGCGACAATAAAGGCAATTATGAAAAACAATTACACGTAACCATTATGTGTTCCAACGATATGCCAATTATTATTAAGGTCTACAACGCATACAAGTTATGCTTTTTATTTTTTTATTTAACATTTGGACATAGAGCAAATAAACACAACAGAAATTATGCACCTACTATGTTGCTCGATACCATATAATTTTTTCTCGACACTTTTATCATTTTACTGTTGGAACACGGATCTCCTATCGGGGTTGAGAATTGAATTGGCAAACTTTACGGACCTTAGAAATTTTTGTTCTTAACTAAGGTGTGCTGCGCAGGTTTCCTTAGACTGTTTTCCATCAGCACTATAGCAAGTGCTATTTAATCTCAAAATTCACATTTTTATAAAGAGGTGTGCCATGGAATTAAACCCAGGACCTCCATAGTGGCAAGCTGAATTCTAAACCATTAGACGACCACGATACAATTAGCGTAGTATAATTTAAGGTCATTTTACTACATATAAACTCGTATTCAAGCACATTCGATACGAAATAGGCGGCCAACGGAAAGGCAATTTAATACTTGCAAACTCGTATTAGACATTACAGTGTAATATGAAAGTTCATTAACGGAGAGCGGTCTCAGGTTACGACCACCCAAAACGGCGGCGATTCGAACCCGAGTCCCCGGGCTCCTTCGCGCGCGGGATGCGTGCCATAAAACGACACGGTCCCTTTTACGACAGCACCAACAGTACACTTCAACATTAGGGCAGGCGTTCTAAAACAATAACCGTACACGGCGGGCACCCGCGATAGGATTGTCTCCGATGTCATAAACGCACCGTGTCAACGCGACATAACATCACTGAAACGTATGTACAATACGGTGTTCATATCGCCCGGTCGTTTTATTAAGCCCCGTGACGAACTGAGCTTGAGCTTTGTTGTCCGATTTATATGTACATATATTGAGAGAGCGAAATGTTTGCTAAAGCGATAAGTGTTTACATGATACTTATAAAATTGTTAAGCGATCTCAATGTCCTATTATAGACACCATTTCACGATGTTCACTAGCATGTATTCTATTATAAAATCGTATGTCATTCGCATGCAACGTTCTAAATCCGCGCGCCGTATCGAAGGCGTGTCTCAACGTCTGGGTGCTCATTTATGGTGAAGTAATGTATGTAAATGCGGATATTAAACAGAATCGCGGCTGTTTGGAGCAGTCGGTTAACAAAATAGAAAGGAGTTCCCACCCCTCCTCGCCGTTGCCGTGTTAACGTTTTACGTGTAAGAAATGTGCAAGATAAGTCACTAGGTCGTTTGACAACTAAAAGATTATTTTACCTAAGATGGTCAGATAATAGTTTTTAGAAGAGAGCATTTGGTGCATATAGTATTTGATAATTGACTGGTAACCAACATAAAAACTACTACAGATAAAATGATCTGCAAGCTCTTAAAGTTCGCTTCATATCTAAAGTCCACGAACAAAAGTCGTAAAACGAATATTACACTTGCATATTGTTTCGAAGGAAATTAATATTCGACATTATACAATCTAAACATTGTATATGTGAGGGTAGGTATATAATAAAGGAAGGAATTATTAAAATGAATCTAGAGACTTTTAAAATACACGCTATTTTATTCCAGGGTTGTAAAATACTCGATTTTGTCGACACCGTTCACGTGTCGCGCGAAGTCCTTATGAATATTGTCTGTCGTTTAGCGTCAAAAGCGAATGCGATATCCTTAACAAGGCGCACAATACTAGCCGCGCACGGACAAGTATGTATAAATAGCAAGTTGCGAGTCGATTGGGAGTCCGCGAATGTGCGGCGGCTATCGAGAAACAGTCCGTGTGGTTACGGGACAACGGGTCCGGTTTTACGGCCTCGTTGCCGGCCGTAAAGCAGCGTTTTTACAACCCCGATTAAACAACCCACTCTCCGTTCAGCCTACGTGCACGATAATTGGGTTGATTCTTTACAACACCGATCCCGCAAGAGAGCGCCACGAAGCGACGGCGGCCGCCGCCACCGTCGGCGACGCGAACTGTTTCGCGAACATTTCAATTAATATCCAACAATGAGCACCTATCCGAATAATTCGACGCATTCATTACACGGGGACGTTTGACTAATTATTATTTTCAACAAAATGAATACCTTTTGTTCCGCGAGCGCGGCCGTGCGCTGCGAAATGAAATAACATGAAAAGGCTTTATCTGCTTTGTGTCGGGAGCGCTATCAATTATTAAAATGCAAGTTTAACGAGTAGCCGACCACATTTCGTTGGCGAGCGACCTCGCAGCGCATTATCGAAATCGCACCGCAATAATTACATTCGAGCCGAACGCGGCGTCCACTCCATCCATCTGTCCAAACGAACGCCTAAATAAAATATAGGCGCGCGATAAAATTTTATCAACGCCAAATTTATTATTCGGTCTCGCAAACACGTATAGCTGTAATTAAACATGTCCGTGCATTGTATTTTACGCTTTAATTTACTATTACAATTACTCATTCGCATTGGATTAAATTATAATTGGACTATCGACAACTATCAGATATAAATTTCTTTTGTAAGGGCTTTTCAGACATGGATACAAATTGAAAAGAAAATAAAGGGGCTTAACTCGCGTTGATAGGGCGGCGAGGCCCGTTGCACTTAATGGCAATGTCGAAAACAGTTACGTTTGAATAAACCGAAGTAACGTTTTACTTTGCCTTGAATTGAAATAAAAACTATGTATATACATAATTATGTACATATGTATATATTATATGTATACGCTTTTTTCTTTACTAAAGTGTCTTGTCGTGAAAACTAAAGTGTCTTGTCTTAGATTATGTATGATACGTAAATGGGTGAAAAAAGAAAAAAAAAAACACTTTTTCGTAATTTCCATAGACAGGTGACCCGATAAGCTTAAAACGCTAAAGCAAAGCTAATTTAGCGACGACTATATTCACGAATCAGAAAGATAAATCTCCATTCGTTGTGTAAAGCTTCGACGAAGGCTCGCTCGGATTACAAAGAGTCGCAGTGCGCGAAACACAGCAAACGAAGATTAATTCTCCGTCTCGGAGCCATTTCGTTTGAAGTCGGACTTCTACGATACCGATACCGGACAAGTGGTGCGACTGTGTACCGCGCCTCTGAAAGGCTCTTTTCACAGAGAGAACACGGACGACGACCTCGCTGATAATACACCCCCGGCTCTTATAATTTTGCCATTGAGCTTGTAAAAAAATAAAAAAAAAAGCGACCGCACAAAAAACCTTTCGCGTGTTGTATTTTACGACAGATAACTCCGACGCCGAGGTCAGCATAAATAACCACAACTTTATGGTCTTTAATCATTTATTTATGAAGTGAACATAGTTTCGGACTACTTATATGTACTACAACCGATATTTGTTACGTGAACAAGTGAGTCATCTATTAATAATTGCGGAGATCTCCACAATGTTAGATTTTGTAAAAAAACGACAAATTAGTACGTTACTAGAAATATGTATACTATTATAAGAATATTTTTATAGCATATACTGAGAGTATTTTTAGAATTTTTGAAACGTTTACATGAATAAATAAATATGGCTAAGTGATATTTTCACAGAGTACCAAAATGAAGTTAATACTTCGATTTTGACCAAAGGTGGATGATATATACGCCTTTGATATTATGTTACTCAAGTGAAAATTATTCAGACTGAAATAATTATAACAATGTAGGTATATGCGGACTTTAAGAAAACTAATAAATAAAGTTTATTATTATCAGCCTATTTCCGTCCACTGCTGGACATAGGCCTCACCAACAGCACGCCACTGAGCTCGATCTTCAGCTCGTAAAAAATGTAAAGTTAATATACGTATAATAGAATTAGTGGAAATTTATTTAATTTATAAAACTTCATAATCACTTTGAAGGCAACACGTAGCAAAATGATTTTTTTCTATCAATCTCACCCTCTTGGTTAACAATTCATTAAATTAACTCCCCGTTTATTTTACGTATAATCGTGCTCAGGAACATTCTTCCTTATACATATAAACGCAAAGCGAAAAATCAGCAAAGCCGCTTTCTTCTGTCAGTCGCGATGGCCATGCTCGCTCTAAAGGAAATTTCGACGTACGCCATCATTCGCCTTTTCGAACCGATTCGCGTGCGGAATTTTTTCGACGCAAAACGTATTTGCATTGTTTCCACATGCGAACGCACGTCGCCCGTCGGCTGATTACGCTCTCCGCTGTTACCGTCATTCATTTGCGTCTACACCGCCCCACTCAATCTCGTTTATTATGAACGTGCAGCGCGCGGCCCTCTCTCTCGTCGCATTTCACATTCGCCACATTTCGCTTGGTAAATACTTTTTACATGATTACGTAAGTTCCTTTATGACATATCAAGTCGGTACGCTGCAACGTTCCCAGTGTTACGTTTAAAATTATTTGTTTCCGTGCAGTTCTCGCTTTTATACTCGCGATACGTGTGGAGCTCGTTCGCGCTGACTCAGCGGCAGTTCGTCTCGTTATAAATGTCTCCTATGAACATATTTGTCGCACCACCACCGTGGGGTTCATTCATGTCATTAATTAAGAGCATTGTAAAAAATACCTTGTTACAAATCGTTCCCCTTCTCCGGTTTTAGAGCGAATAATATTCTTTTTGAGCCGTCATTCACCGAGCGACGAAAAGAAATTGCACAAATAAATAACCCGAATCTCAGCCCTTCGCATCTTGTCACTTGTATTTAACGCTTGTGCGCTTTTAAAAGATACTCGTATTTCTCATAACATATATTGTGTATTATGCAAATTCAAGTTATTACTATGATTAACCACTATACTGTAGTAATAAAACCTGCAGGATTTTCTGGTCAGTGAAAAAACAAAATTACTGACATTCTAAAAGAATAATTTTATGGACGATATTCACTATAACAAACATACTTGTTTCATAAAAAACAATCAAAACCCTATCTATCTCTGTTACAAACGAAAGAGCTGCACTATCTCATAACAATATACAGTGTCGGTAAAATTTCGTTGCAATTGTAATGGGGCCCGGGGCGGGTCGCACGTACTCGTATGTTTCTGTAGTGCTTAGTTTAGTACGTACGGTGCGACGTCGGGGCCCCCTTGCATTTTAGGGTATGTTGTTCATTACAAAAAGCGACACATCGCCCGTACCCCGGCTTTAATAATTCCACTCGTTCAAGCGCCCCAGCGCCGGCCGACCCGCGAGACAATGTTCATTCGCCTAACGGTATCAATCAACATCAAACGGCGCCGAATCTATCTTTTTATACGAATAGGGTTGACGGTACAGACCTCTATCTGTTATCTATCTTTTTATGTACGCATGACGTAAAGTAGAGTAGGGTGTATTAGAAGGACGCCTAATTAATTGGTAGAGTTTTTCAGAAACTCACTAAACTTTAGATATTGCACTCATTTATATAAGTTAGGTAGATATTAACTTAAGAAAACGTCTCATCTGCCTCGTTGGTCGAGTGGTTGCAAGCGCGACTTCCGATCGAGAGCTCCTGGGTTCAAATCCCGAGTCGGGTAGTTACTATTGAATTTTTCTGACTAAGAATTTTTGTAGTACTAACTCGCAGTCTCAAATCTGTGCCCGATGTACAGCAGCAATAGGCTCACCACCTATTCCATGGGATGTAAGCATAACCGGTGAAACGTGGGAGTGTACTAC
>DWME01009949.1:0-10545 GCA_018244795.1 Parelbella ahira ahira | reverse complement strand
AGCAAGTGATATTTAAACTTAAAACGCACTTTTATAAAGAGGTGCGCGCCATGGATTTGAACCCAGGACCCCCGGAGCGAGAGGCTGAATTCTTAACCACTAGGCTATCACTGCTTTTTTCGGCTCGGCATATTCGCAATTGCACTATATTTAAGTAAAAACCGTACAAAAATCCGTTCAGTCGATTTTGAGAAAATCGATCACGTACAAACAGATAACTTTTGGGAACTTTGTTTTATAATTTATAATAAGTAGGTACTCGTAATATACATATAAGGAAATACATATAAACGACCGCATTTATACATAATTTCGTTAAGTACCCAGGTCGTATGTTTTATTTGTAAACCTTCAAATAATATATGTAGTAGTTATCAGTAGACACTTAATTGAGTTATGTATTAAATGTGTATAGGTAGGTACTGTTTTTGTCTGAATTTTATTTAATTTGCAATAAACAAAGGAATATAACCGTTTAGCGTGATTAAAGTTTTCAAACGGTAGAATACTATTTCAAATCTTTGATCCGACTCACGTTACTTAACTTTGTAGAAAGCAAATTGAGGACGCCTATTTTGAGCTAAGCTTGTATGAAATGTAAAGTGTTCCAAGTTCGGTTCCTACAACAATATGCTTATACTGATATGGGTGTTTTCAAATTGTTAATATGTTTGTGGTTGGGATTATTTTTGGATTTATTTGAGATAAATGAACCATAATTAACTTTTGTATTCGGTAGCATGTGTTCTATATATCTTTAAATATAATTTCATTATTTTTAAGAATTTAAATCAAATTAATTATATTACTAACATTGAACATCAACCAGTATACACAATTTACTCTGCAATTTGAAATTATACTCGAATATAATAATATATTTATGTACTTAAAACCCTACACATGTATGTACATATGTAAATGTGTATATTACTGTACTATACAAAAATATCAGTAAGGTTTTTCTGTAGACCATTTTGACAAACTTATAATTTTGTTACATAGTAATCTAGATAGGAGGATTATTACTAAAGAAATCCGCCTTGAACGGAATATAAAAGGCCGACGTCAGAAAATTGCTTAAGAAACGTAACAATATAGATGAAAACATATTTTGAACACAATAACTCGCCTCGTAGCTACAAATATTTAAAAATTCATTTACCCTTAATGTGATCGTAACAATAATCGATTATTCTCCAATTTGATACTTATTTTCTACTCTTCTTATTGTTACGAATTGGATTCGAAGCCGTGTGTAATTGAAAATATTGCTATTACAGAGGAAATTTTTCCAATATTTCCAACATTATTTCTCCCTTATACCCCCCCCCTTTTTAATTTCACAACTTAACTTACTTTTTATTTGCCTTACCTTTACCATTATCTTAACTTACCAAAATAAGAGGGATGTTTTATTTATTTATGAACCTAAAACGAAAGGCTCCTTCACGTCGTACGTTATATCTTATGCTACTGGCATGAAGTTAAACGACGATAAACCTAAAATCCAACGTCAAACAGTAAAAATATTTTTCATAACGTATTGATACTGAAATTCACGCAATATGTTCGTGCTCCCTCTGCGTTTCACCAGTGACATAAGTTACGTGAGACTATATTATCTGGATTCCAGGCGTGATGTTACGTTTTCTTTACGTGTTCGGTTATTCGTATGTAAATAATTCAATAAAAACATACCTACATATGTATGCGACGCAAACCCTCGACTCTAATCGAAATTGGCTGAAATTAGTTGGAGAAATTTCTAAACAATTTTTTTTTGTATCTACTCGTATATATGTATAATAAACAGTCCATATATATGTACATATAAGCGCGTTGTTCGCTCTAGCGATGTTTTCCTGCGTCGAAGTACCTATAGGTACACCTTTTCAATAAGGACCCTGAACTTTTTATTATGATTGTTCTCATTTCCACCTTAAAATAATTAGACTTGCATGTCGTAAAGGGAGCTGAAAGTTTCAGACATATCTTCCAATAGTGGAATGATAAATGAGTCTTTAGTCCGAAACTCAGAGGGCGTTTAATAAAGATTCCGTTACCTGTAACGCCCGTCTCTTGTATTCTCAATATTTCTATGCGCATATTTATGCGCCGTTTGATTGGATCCGTTGCGATGAAATAAAAACTTACCGTTACATCAAACAACATCGGACTCGAAGGGACACGCCGTTATAAAAACACCGATTAGCCAACGTTGGAGATCATTTTCTGGAATTCCTGTTTACGTCGGAAAAATCAAACGACTTCAGGCATTTCGTATTGACTTGGGAAATCATTTCATTTCTTTGTCAGCCATTTCTGTCCTGGCCTAGTTGTTGTTATTGTACGTCAAAAATAAAGGTAACCTTACATTGAAAATGTGAGTTCAGAGGAACAAAGAATTGCGTAGGTTCTCTCACTTTGATGTTTTTATTAAGCTGGCATTGAATTTTCACTAACATCAGAACAAAAAAACCTCAAAGCCTCACATTAAAAGGTCGAGAAGTTTCTGGAATTCCCAGTATTTGATTCCAATTTCAAAATCAACGCTGCCGATGCCTAATAGTGGCGCGTTCTTAATTTTTTATTTTTATTTATTTAATATACATAAGTACTAAGCAACAATAAAGGGCATTTAATTTTAAATGGTCATTACAATCTGTATGTTATGTCGATATCCGATCTAATATAGTATGAAAACACTTCCATGTTATCCTGATGTTTAGACAACTATTATGCTCTCCTAAGCTGAAGTTGAAAAGTTGTGCCTGTCTACAGAATTATCTTACCCTGAATACGAAGTTATTCGCATTGCTGTTTGGCAATAGAAGTAGGTGCATCCTAAGAATGAAAGCTTGATCTAAAGAGTACCAAAACTTATATTTTTAAACTGTAAAGTTAAATATAATAATAAAACCACTTTATATTAAGTATGATTACAAAGAAAGATTACCGTAGGATAAAGGTAACAAAAATAATAAACGGGAATTAAAGTTTCCCTTTTGTTTCGCTACTGTTTGCCACTTACTATACAAAAAACCTAAAATATTTGTAGATTATTTGCCAACTTAATGCTTGTATAAATTGTTTCGAGTCTTAATATTAAGCGTTGAGGGAATTTTCCCCAGCATTTTTGCTACCGTAAAAATATTATAATATGAAGGTTAAGTTTGCTTCTTGTCAGATTACTAACGGATTATTTTTGTGGTCTAACAGGCGGACATCGCTAATCCTGTCGTCTAAAAAGTTCGGTTTCGAAAATCACAATATAAAAAGTGATGCTCATTATTTTCACATTATTTTTTATTTAAGTGGTACAATATTAATAACACTTCATCACATATAATTTATATTTTATATTCCAGCGATATAAATATACGATTTTATCAACACTGAATTTTTTGTTTACGTATACAAATTCTTAACGATTACATGTATTTCTGTAATGACGTCGTAACTGAAAGGTATAAAATTTACGCTAGTCTCTTTCATGCTGTCCCAGTGACAACGTTTGGAGGAAGTTGAAGTAACTAAACTAGAAGAGTATGAACACAACGCGTGTATTAAACTTTAACATTTGTCGCCCAGACACGCGTCTAATGTAGGTGGCTCTTACTGGATCTCTATCGAAATACGAAAACGTAAAAATTTTCCATGTCGAGGACAGGTCGCCATTGCGCTCGTTGGGGGAGGTCTACGCCCAGCAGTGGACTGCGATGTGTTGATGATGTGATGCGCGCACGTGTGTGATGCTGGTGTTTGTTAAATTCGCAGACCGCTTAAGAAAATTTATTGCGATATTTCTTCCAGCGTAACAGTGCGTGACTTTCATTGTTGTAATATGTCTGTAATGTACTCGTATACTTGATACTGTTCGCTACTTTAAGCGAAAATATGAGGTGCCTTTCACTGGTAGCTGTATCAAGCTATCTCTAGCGTCACCGACGCCAATCATATACGAATAAACTAGTATCAGAGATACAGGGATATATGTATATGGTCTACAGAGAATATTATGAATGAATACCATGAAATGATTGAAAACTTTCTTAATAAAATATTTTGTAGCTCATGCGATGGAAGTCGCGGGCGCGCATGCAACTATCGGAAGTAGGTACAAGTAGGTACTAAGTAAAACGTGATTTTTTCTTCTCGATCAGCTCACAAGATGTCGACGTGATTGTGTGGTTGTCATAATTAGTACGGGATTATTTGTTGACCTATATCTACAGTACCTACATTGTATATTTTCCTACATTAACCGAATGTTAAATTCTCGCCAAAAACTTCTCGCCTTCCAAAAACTACTGTAGCAACTGGGAATTATGATATTTATAGCAAAGTAAATAAGTGAGTTTCTCGCGAAACTCACCAGGGTCCACTGATTGTGCACAATGGATATCTGATATATGACGAACGACTCACCTATGAAATACGTATAAAGGAATAAATGTTACCCGCCGCTCGCATGACGTTAACAAGATGTTTCGAGAATCGCTCGCCATTGTACGTGATTTATATTGAATATATTATATTAAATAAACTTTAACGTACATCTACTAGATTCGAAGAATATATTTACAATAAAATTGGAAGAGTTATAAATATCTACAACTTTCTTAGAAAAACTATTTAAAAAGTTATTTCATATAAATACCTATATTTTTTTACTCCGATAGAAACATCCATAATCCACGCATCGCATCAGCACAAATATGTATTTAAAATACAATTTCAAAAACAGCAAATGTAGATGAACAGTGATAGCCTAGTAACTTAGAATTCAGCCTGTCACTCTAGGAGTCCTAGTTACAAATCTTAGCGCGCACCTCTTTACAATTGAGCGTTTTAAGAGTAAATTACTCTTGTTGTATGGTAAATGAAAATTTCGCTAGGAATGCGCACCTTACAGTAACCTGCATGGATCACAAGGCGTGTCAATTTTGCTGAACTGGATTGGCCATGGCGACGTACTATATATGGCCTTAACCCTTTTCGTTATGAGACGAGACCGGTATTCAACATTGAAACGATAAAAACATTTGATGATGATAATGAATTTCGAAAACATCAAAAATATTACAAGTAGTTCCTACAATAGCACAGTCTTACAGATAATTCTAACACTTTGTATGTAATACAATGACGTACACGTTAAATTAAGTAAATCAGAGTAACAAATGTTAAATATGAGCGTAATGAACAACTGATTGTTTTCTAGCCGGCGGTGCACAGAACGTAATCGAACTGCAAAGCTCAAAGCGTCCCTAAAAGCTTTCAACGAGTTTTGTTAACTGCTGGCTAACGATTACCGTGGTAAGGTACTTTTCGAGCTCGGAAACTCGTAAAACTAACTACTGGCTTTCATTTATCGAATGACCGTCCGGTCTGTGGAACTCTCAGTCCAGTCGTGTGCGTTACACCGATGCTTTGGGTCTATGAGCATCAGTTTGATGCCTCCGAATGTCGGTCGAGGACGTGTCGGGTAATCACTTAGCGGTCGCGCAAATATTTAACAGGAAATAGATTTTCATTGAAATACATTAACTTTCCCACGCCATCATCGGTTTCTGTTTGGATGCAAATGCTATAATAAAAAGGTTACCATTGGGGGACGCTTTGACGATATTTGTATCGGACTTATCGATTTCTTAGCTTTGTTTGTTTTTTAATTGAAACTCCTGAAGGTTTTCTCCGTTACAAGGGAAAGAGTAAAGGTTTACATGGCGTTCTTTTGCGAAAATATAAAATTAAATAAAAAATTAAAAATTTTTTAAGGGTACCGCTATGTATAAAAATCTTGATCTGACAACCTGAAGAAGACAAAGGGAAGCTGATGGATTCAAAAGGCCCAACATCAGAAGGAAGTGGCGACGATTAGAGAAGGCCTATGTCCAGCAGTGAATATCTAGAGGCTGATGTTGTCTATTGAAGTTTACAACATCTGTGAAATCGCTAATATGTTCTATAGAGGCTTTGAATTATTCTTGCGGATTTCTCAATTTGCCCCATGCTTCTACGTTTTGTGTATCCGTCAGAAAGTGACTTTGAACTGGTGGAGTAGGTGCATCGTGAGTGTTCACGTTTCAGTTCCGTACGTCAATGCTGGCAAGACGCACTACTTGAAAATTTTAGTTTTCAAGCACTGCGGTATGGATAGCGAGAAGACTCCACGTAGTTTACCAAATGCTGACCTCCCTCTCAAAATTATTTCTACCTCACTACAATGTCTTCTCGAAGTACATACGTACTATACTCCTAAACAATTTCGAGAGGGTGGCCATTTGCGACAACAGGTCTCGGATCGACGTGTTTAGTGATCATTATTTTGGTTTTGTCCAAATTGGCGAGTAGTAATACTATGCGAGTAGTATTATTATTTTTATTGAGAGCAATGAACTGCTGTACGGACACAGCAATACTACAGCTCCATCGCGTTGTTACGCAACACTAAGCCAACTTTCATTATCTGAAAACACGGATAAAACGCGTTTTTTAAAAATGAAACCTGCCTAGATCGATTTATGGCCCCCGAAAACCCCTGCGTACCAACTTCCATGAAAATCGTTAGAGCCGTTTCTGAGATCCAGATTACGTATATACATACATACGTATATACAAGAATTGCTCGTTTAAAGATAATAATAATAATAATCGACACATTAGTCATTCCACTGTTGGAATATGGGTCTCCTCTCATATTGAGAGGGTTAAGGACATAGTCTGCCACGCTGGCCAAGTGCGGGTTGGCAGACTTCACGAATAATTATACGAATAATTTACTTTAATTATTTTCGGTCTTTATATCATTCTCTCATATTTAAAATCAACTTTTCTATTTAATTTTTTTGTTTTATTAAAAATTAGTAGGTACAATTATTTTTAATTATTGGGTTGACAATGAGCTCACCACCGAGTCCATGGTAAAGCGTAAATGTCATTGTTGAAACGTGTTGGTGTACTAAACTTCTCTGCTTACCTCTTCGGGCATCACAGGCGTGATGTTACGTTATTTCGATTAGCATTGGGCATTAGCAGACCTTAGCTGTTGAGCTGGAGGTTCTAGGATCGATTCCGGTCTTTGATAATGTTTAGTTGTATGAATACAAGTGTTCATTTGTTTGCAAAATTTGCCATAAAAAATATATCTGTAGAAATGTATCTACATATGTATCAGCTAGTTGGTTATCATAGTATATATTCTATCGAGCTCGGGATCAGATGGCCGCGTGTGTTGTCACAACATTTCATTGTTATTATTATAACCGTGTTTTGCTCGCAAATCTTCGTATAACAAAATACCGTTTTTATCTTTATTTATTTTCTTACTTCTATCTACTAAGATAAAACATGGCCCTTGAATTATTATGGATAAACCCATAAAGCAAATCGTGAATAACAAATACATATAAATATTGTATTAAATTATTATTAACATAATATCTAAACGTATACAGACCAACCCAGCTCAGTCCACAATTAATAATGTATGTAAACTCATATTACTATGCGAGGAAAAACGTAGCGACCGTACAAAATATTATCAAGTTATTGTCCCCAGTTTGAGTAGGGTCGGTAATTAGTTCAGGATTTGCAATTAGCGCAAAAAAGGGCCCGAGTTTAACGCTGAATCGACGAAAATTAACGTGTAATGCCCTGTTTGCTAAATAATTAATGTTATTACTACCTATATGCTGTTGGCGGCGATGTCAACCGAAGGGTAATTGTCCCGACTATTTTTGACCCGTTTACGATTTTCACCAGGATTTAATGTGTACTTTTATTCAAGAAATACACAGACTCAATATCAGTAAAAGATAAATACCTACTTAACGTTAGGTGGTCTATCTGCCTATATACAAAAAAACCGGTAGGAAACAATGGGAGATTGAAAATGAACTCTGGTTATACAGTAGACTTATTGTCGCTATTGCACCAAAAATATCGCAAAAAAATAAGTGCATAAAGAAACGTGAAAGACATTAGAAATCCGAACAGTGCAAGTGGTCAATCGAAACTTGGCTGCGAGCGGCCGTCGCGCAGTTTTCATACCATTGTATTTGATTGTTATTTGCAAGTGGTACTCGCAGCCGGCGAACATCGATGTTTTGATGAAGTCAAATTTAGACTTTATTTAGGTCTTTTTTTTAATATCGTTTTGTTATACCGAGTGACACCTATAAGGTATAGATAAAATCTTTTTTGCTCGCAGTTTTATTTGTGTCCAATTGTTGTACCTAATGCTAGGCGTAATATATTAGTGTTATTACTAATTAGTGGAAGATTAAGTTTAGATTCCAATCTAAACTTTAGTTTTTCTACAGATGTAACTTTTGTCTGGGGATAGCGAATTGGAACTACCGTGAATTTTCCTCACGAAGATTGGATCACACCTGTAAAGTCAATAACGACCATTCATACAAGAATTCAACTTGAGGAACGTTTGCAAATGGAAGTTGATATACCCGCATGTTGGTAGTTGTGGCAAACCGATACTGCATCTGTTTCTACCGACGTAAATAACACTCGTCATACAATAAAAGTATAACAATGCCTTAGTGCTTCGTCCCACGAATTTCAAGAGGAGTTTTGGAATTGGTTAAATTCATGTTTTACTATCAGTAGGCTGAAATATCAATTCAAACTAACAGGCCAACGCCAACGATTATTGTAAGAATAGGGCTGTTAGTGTCAATTAGGTCAGTTTGTATCAAGTCAGTTCTCAGTGGCAATGTTCAAGATTCGATACATTTATATTGCTGCACTTCGATACAATTATAATAAAATAGATAAGTAAGCTATTTGCCACCACCAATCTAGAAAGGAAATGTAAAGAAGATTCCGGATAATAATAACTATTGTTGAATACTTTCATAATTTGTTGATAAAGGTTACTTGATTACCGACAGGTTCATGACACACTCACCGACGCGACGTCACAATGTGCCAGTACGCTGGGTCGGTTACTTTCATAATTAAACGGTATTGTACCTGAAGGCTGAGTTGAAACGTCTTCATCTAAGAATGTCTGTCTACCGTACAATTATCTTTTTATGTGGCCGTATAAAATATCTGTAACTATTATATTATCACTACAAACAATACAGAAGTTAATCCACAATACCGACCTATTTACAGAATAAATTTTTAATCCTCTCGTGACTGATGCGCCTTTGTACGATCAACGTTAAATATTAAAAATTCAATCGGCCTCGTGTTGCAATGCGAGGGAAACGTACGGACAAACATGTTCAAAGCTGCTACATATATATAAGTGAATATACATTGTCATGAGTGATTGCATGCTGTAGTGCCGTGACGCCGACAAAACATGTATCATTCTCCATGTACTAACGTTCAAATTAATAATTTAGTCTCCCCATTTATTAATAAAATAAATTAGTAATATTAATGGCACTTTATTAATAAAATTAATATTTTTGTGCCATGCGTTAGAGCGAGGACTGGGGGCGTTGGTGGTCCTTGGGAGAGGCTCATGTGCAACAGTGTGCGGAGATAGGCTGATGATGATGATGACGATGATGATGAAATATATATTCCACATTGTGGTAATCGTTTTTCAGTTATCTCATTACCAATTAATACTTATCGGTATTAGTCATGATTGTACAGTTTGGTTCGAGGTACGTTGCAAATATGGCAGGGATCGGTTGTAACTCTTTTTACTAATGAAACACATTTCATATCAACTAGAGGCTACAGTAATATCATACATTATTCACAAAGGTTTTGTGTAATCAGTATTAGCGATTACTTGTATGCATAAAATTAGCACCTGCTTATTACAGTTACTGAAAATTCTCTTTATTTGAAGCGTCTTAACTTTGACGTGAGTACTACATACAGGCTTATATAATACCTTGATACAACCTCCTTAGAGGCTGGATGCCTTTCGTTAACCGTGTGAAATGTTTTCTTCAATATGAATTCGCGGAGATTTTTTTAAAGCGAGGATAGTAACAATGGACAGTGAGGGTGAATTAGCTATCACGTCTGAGGGACATAAAGTTCATCATCATCATCATCATTAGCCTCGTCATCACCCACTGCTGATCATAGGCTTCTAAAATGTCAAAAGTGACAATTATCTTAAATTTGGTTCTACAGTAGCACTAGCAATCATTCAAAATTATCAGCCTACTTTCATCCACTGCTGGACATAGGCCTCTGCAATGGCACGCCACTCAGCTCCATCTTCAGCTCTTCGCATCCAAGCACTACCAGCCTTTGCGTATATCGTCACTCCACCTGCCTGGAGGGCGTCCTACGCTACGTTTGCCAAGTCGCGGTCTCCACTCCAGAACAAGTCTGCTCCAGGGGCTATCGGTTCTGCGACAGATGTGACCAGCCCACTGCCACTTCAGCTTGCTAACCCTTTGGGCTATGTTGAAAACTTTGGTTCTCTGTCGGATCGCCTCATTACAATCGCACATACCAATAAAATAATAACAATAATAATAATCGACCCATTTGTCATTCCACTGTTGGAATATGGGTCTCCTCTCATATTGAGAGGGT
>DWME01009948.1:0-10546 GCA_018244795.1 Parelbella ahira ahira | reverse complement strand
AATGTATTGACTTCCTGTTTTATGAGCGTATAATTAATACAAACAATTTTCTTAATTTGTTCATGAAAATTTATTTATACATGAACTGAAAGATGAACCTTGATGGCGTGCTGAATCTACAGATAACTACATTAAAATATCAACATCCCGAAGGTGATACATACAATCTTTTATTTTACAATAACAACCCGATATTTTTGGGCATCCAATGTGGAACGTTCTTAACTGGAATGCGGCCCAACGTTACGTGCGATAAACAAACCTCTCATCGGCTGATCCGGATCAAAGACGGCCACTCCACGTGTTACAGCTAGCGACGACCCGAATGATCGAATGACACATGAACAGAAAGTACAATACATACATCTACATACATTATTAACTGCATATTTATTAACAAATTTGTACATATACAATATACATTATTGACTACGCTTTTACTAACAAATTCGTACTTATATGTACATATACTATATATGATTGACTGCACTTTTACTAACATATACCATACATACATCATCATCGTTATTATCAACCTACTCCCGTCCACTGCTGGACACAAGCCCATCCAATGGCTCGCCACTGAGCTCGATCTTCAGCTCTTCGCATCCAACCACTGCCAGCCACTTTGCGTACATCGTCCCTCCACCTAGCTGGAGGGCCTCCTACGGTACCATACATACACATAATAATAACATTGATTGCACTTTTTCTAACAAATATACCTAGTAAATAGTTTTGTTGTAGATCATGAAATAAGCAAAACTTTGTATTATATCAGAAACGGATGTACATAATTATGTTGTGGTTTCATATTATCCAAGCCGTTAACGATTATTTTAATGTAAATTGCATATTCCTGTTGCATGTTAAACTCATATGATATTTATAACCAAGGTTAGCGATTCTGGAGCATATTTCGCCAAATGAAACTTTCTAAACTATTCCAATGTATTACGTTCAGGTAGCATAACAATGTTTTATCTTACAAGTAGATTATTAAATAAGCATATCATCATTAGAGACCATTCGAGGCCTGTTTTCAAATATGTTTGTTGTACCTTTTACAATTTCGTTCTGAAAACGTACAGCGTTTCATAAATATTTGTTTGCAGGTGTTGCATATATTACACCTAAGCTTCTAGCAGAATTCTCTAAGTACGACCAATATCATGGCATACTAATATTTTCCAACATATGAATTAATATTTCATTGGAATGTCGTATTTAGTAAAGTTTTACTAACATTTTTAGAGACGTTAAGTCTTTAAATTGAAATTGTAACGTTAGAAATGAAGTGTTAAGCTTCTCTAAGACACGATCCTTTTCCATTGAACAAGGTTTAAAAATAAACTCTTCGTCATCACAAGCGGTTTTCGAGAGTTCAGTTTCCCAGTGAAGTCCCGGTGTGACACCAGCATACGTGACGTAAAATTAAATTCGACAATATTACAAAGTCAAAAATTATTTTCAAAATAGTTCATAAATTAAAATATAGAAATGAAAATGGTGCACGAAGATATTTAAAAAAATGTGAAATTAGTTTTCCACGAAAAAGAAATAAAATAACTGCCATTTTTAATAGTGAAATAATAAAATTGTTTTATTTAAAATTTCCATAAAACATATTATGTCGTATTTAAAATTCCTCAATTTAATTATCCAGTGGATTTAAATACTCCTTGAAGTGGACGCGTAGAAGTAGTTATATTTTTGTAAAGTGTGGATTGTGAATTAAAATGAGGAGACGTAAAAAGAGTAGACGGATTCGAATTCGTTTCAATGCGAATGAATTAGTAAGTAATTTTTTAATGCAATTTATTAACAATTTGATCATTTAATATTAATTTTTCATCTGATATTATTAATTTGATTAATTAATAAATAATTAATAAGCCGACCAGTGAATATAGCCGGTATTCTTAAACGATAACGATGTTATGCATTGTTCAACACAGGTAAAAATGATCACCACTGAGTTACAAACTAAGTGTAAAAATGTTATCAATTTAATAACTATGTGTGTGTTATAAAGTGCATGTGTTTACGGTAGCGTCAGGAAACAAATCCACGCAAAACGTGACTCTAGAGTCGCGCCATAATCCAAACATGTGCCAGAGGCTGGATATTGGAAAATTCCAAAGAAAAATCTTGAAGTGCACGCTTCTTTATAAAAAGATTCAGCTTTACATCTCGGTGGAGAAATATATCTTAATAATAATAGTATTTCCTTATTCATAATTCATAATCGACCAATTGGTCATTCCACTGTTGGAATATGGGTCTCCTCTCATATTGAGAGGGTCAATATAACCATTCCTCTCAGCAGCACGTCCAATAAACCACAGGGTAGGTGTATTGTGACACAATATTTAATATAAACTTTTATGTCCGTGCCCCTATCATATCCCTATACCTATCCTATCCTATCCTATCCCTTTTCAAAATCAGTTGGTTATAGCCAACGGCCGTTTTTTAGTGCAGCGTGTACAACTATTTACTAATAATATACTTACATAGGCTATTCGCTTATCATATCCATGTTTATTCGGCACTGTATATCGACTGGAAGGAACTGTTCGCGTTTCTGAACGATTTCGCGTGTTTATCAGTGTGTACTAAGCGTGTTTACGAAACAAATGAGTATTAGTTCATTTCTTAATACTATACCGCCTCTCTGCTTCAACAATATCACAAGTAACAAAATCTGAGTTCAAAAGTATGAAAATCTGAGATCAAAAGTATCAAAATCTGAGGTCAAACTATCAAAATCTGAGTTCAAAACTATCAAAATCTGTGGTCAAAACTATCAAAATCTGAAGTCAAAACTATAAAAATCAAACAAAGGTCTGATATTCGTTATTACAATGTTACTCGTACATATAAGTTCGTTATGTTTATAAAAATGATTATTAACACGATATACTGCCAAAGTTAATAAATGACAATTTATCTAAGTCGTATTCCAATTAATTTATGTAGGCCTTATTAATCTATTGAACCCATTAATGAAACAAGCAAAGGATAAATTTACATTTCCGTGACAATTGTACGCGACCACAACTGTTTCGATGTCCAATTTCTTTTAAATAAAAGACTTTTATGGTTAGTATCTGCTACACGTGATATATAATAAATAATAAATAATAACCGTTCATTAATTTACTCGGTGCTCTCTAGCTAGCCACCACTCGCCAACTGACCAACAACCACCACACTGACCACTCACCAACACTCCCCTACAGCATATTTATCGGTCCCATAATTTCGGTTTCAGGCGCTCATATAATTCAGTCCAGAAAATAACAGAAATTCTAACTATGTCGCATACAAAATGTGAATTATGATGTACGAGTAGTTGCGTACAAAATTAAAACGTAGTGTATATCACTCACTTTATAGTAAGATGATAATGTAAAGTATCATACGATAATTACGTAAAAAGTAAGAATTTACAATCCTTAAAAACTTGTTCAAATTTAGACATAGCATCGCTACTGTAATCCCCGAAGACGTAGGCAGAAGAGCACACTCCCACGCTTCACCCGTTACGTCAACGTCCCACTGTGGCAAAGTGAAACTTGGAATAGGTCTCATGGTAAATTTAACTCACTCTTGACAAGACAAAGTGTTCAATTTGAATAATTTATTATCCGGAAAGATTTTTAACAATGACATACGAGAACATAAAATGATTAAACAGCAAACATAAAAAGTATTTCATTTGTCTCACTAGCAAACTAGTTAATATAAAAATACTATTTCTATAATTGTCTGATAGATGTTATAGATACTGACAACATTTTTTACCGCCATCGATATTTTATTAAAAAATGTCTTGTTTCAAATTTAAGCTTTTTTACCGTTTGATCTTGTTCTCAACAGAGGAAGAGTTCTAAATTCTTCATCCCCGTAAAAAAACTAAATACATGAACCAATTCTGTGTTTGTTTCAGACAAAAATGAGCCACGGATCCAGAGAGGAGCTTTTAGGTAACTCCCAAGAAGCTTTGAAGAGCAGCCAGCTCGATTTGTGCAGCTTCGGCGACAGGCCTCTGACTAACGAGGAGAAGACCTTCCTTCTCCACGCTGATCGAGGTGACGTTGCATCGGTTGAAAAGTGAGTTTGACTTCAAATGTGACTTTTGTAAAGTGAACTATGAACAGCTCACAAAGACCATTTGCCTGAACCGTTGGTCTAATACTCGATTCACTTGTCTGATGAAACAGTAGTAACCGGCCATCGTTGCCTAACTTTCCAGATCGTTTGTCATCAACAACCGGGTCAAGGCTACCAGCGCTGTAGATTTCGTTAACACGGCTTATATGGTAGTATTAGTGAAGTTAATCTTTGTTTGATTTCTACTTGAGGACAATAATTTGGTATGCCCAAAGATAGATAATGGAGTCGCACTCATGCTTGTATGAAAAGAATGAATATAGAACATTTTGTATGCCTACTTTTCGTAATATCTTAATTTTCACCTTAATAAAGCCTATGATCAGCTAGTTCAAACTCTCTGCTAACCAAAAATCTTTGATCCACCACTAAGTAAATAGGTAGGTCTGTAAGCAAACATATTTAGAGCTCGGTTCTCTACCTAATATGTAAAGAACCTGACGTGTATTAAAATATTAGAAGATCTCCATGTATCAAAACGGGTTAATATATTAAAACTGGCATGCTCTTGCATAGCCCGGAAAGAACCTGACATAACAATACATCATCATCACCAGCCTATCTCAGTCCACTACTGGACATCAGCCTCCCCCAATGAGCGCCATCGCGCTGTCCTCGGCTTGTCGCATCCAGCAATACAATAATTCTCAAATATCGCGATATATCAAAACTCATTGTGGCAAAACCGATATGCTCTCCACCTACCAATTAGAGAGCCTGGCGTCACGATATAACAATGCCCTAAGATATCAAAATGTAATGTAATAAGAGCGACATGATGTCAAGTGAGTAGCCGTCAGCGAGGGTAGGGAATCACTACAAGAGCGGCAATCCGGATTATTGGACTAACACATTCATGTGTTTCATCAGCGCCGCGTCCTACTTCGCGGCTTAACTCTCACTTAACTGTTATGTACAAGTTTCTATTATTTATATCAATGTATTTCAATGTAACCTAACATCACGCCTGTAATTCTCGAAGCGGTAGACTGAAGAATGTAGGACACCCCTACGTTTCAACAGTTACGCGTCGAACTCGTAGTTTACTATGTATTTCAAAGTCGTAATTTTCGAAGATGTTTTCCGATATATTTTATATACGATCGCAATTGTATTTCCCCGAAGGCATAGGTGAAAGAGTGTAATACTTCCACTTTTCACATGACATATATATTTTCAAGAATATTGGCAGCTAGACTATTTATTAAATAGATTTAAAGAACCCATGAACTTAACTAGTGAATAAGGAGATTTAGTGCATAGATAAAACTCAGGCATACATATAACTCAGGCATAGACAAAACCAAAGGGATTTAAAAAATAATAACAATACCACATAATAATAATAAACTATTTAATTGTGTAATTAAAAAAACTAACGCTTTTTTAGAAAGATAAAATCATTTACTATCACAGATCACAGTCATTTTATTTCGGAACATCTCAATATTTCCCCCACCTTCTTTTCTCCTTACCCCTTTCAAATGATGTCAATTATTTGTTCGCATTCCCACAGGTTAATCCAGCAGTACGCCGGTCAGCCAGATGTCTTGGACATCAACTGCGTGGACCCGCTGAACCGCTCCGCATTGATCGCCGCCATCGAAAATGAAAACATCGAGCTGATCAAGCTGTTTCTTTCCGCTGGGATCAAGGTTAAAGTACGTACAGACATTGATCCAACTTTAATATACATAACTTTTTTAAAACTTCATCACATCACCACCGGCTTGTACTATATTATGTATTAAAAGAGTTATTGATAGTAAAGAATCGCGCCAGGTTTATAATCATAGAGCTATTTGGCACTCGGTGTCCTCTTCCTACCCCGTAAGTGACCCGACGTGAAGAAATAATAATACAATAGTAGTAGTAGTTAATAGTGATAAAAAGAACAGAAAAAAAGTAAGTGAAGGTGGCACCGCGAATGGACACAATGTGAATCTTTTCTTTTTTAACATCTTTAGCATGGAAATGTGGTGCTTACATACTTCCAACTATTAGTAATATTAAATTGTGCGGGCGCACCACTTATAATCTCTTGTATCGCTTTAGTATTTCATGGGACTTAAACGTAACTAGTGAAACCTGGGAGTGTTCTACATTCCTCTGCCTACCCTTTCAGGGATTCCAGGCGTGACGTTTTTTTAGTATGTTCAAAATTTCTCCATTATTAGTTTTTGGTTCATTGATACTTTATTATTGGCATGAGTATACCCTTGGAGGGCCTAAATCCTTTATATATTTTCGATAGCTCAACTAATATTTCAACCACTGTAAATCGGAGATTCGAAATTGATTTTCTAGCAGAAACAAATATTAGTATAACAGATATATAAACATAGTTATATAAATTCTCAGCACAAATAAAACTAGTTTGTTAGTCTAGAGCAGATCCTGATAATCCCTAAACCATCTCATATAACATTTTCACTATAAAAATAATTATGTAAAATGTCAGCACATGATTGAAAAGTTGTTTGGTTTTTATTTGTTTTAAATGAAAAATTTTCCATTATCCCGTGCGGCAACTATCGGATTACTTCTCAGACGAAAAACTTCTTTCTTTTCGATAGAGATCTCGCCAATATCATTTTCTTTCATCACGACATCGTCGATGACGTCATCCTTCTTAATGACACGTTTTTTTTTCGTCGATGGCAACTTTAAGTTTTTGTCTTTAATCGTCATCGTCAATCTACTTCCGTCTACTGCTAGATATAAACACATCAAGTCGCGTTGTTTTGCTAAGTACGCGTCAGTCAATCTTTATTTGATTGATGTTATTCAAACGAAAACGTGTTTTTACGTCGCTATCAATCCGACTATCCTTGAAATTTCGTACTAAACTAAACATTTATTTCAAATTAATGCTAAGACTACTTTCCTTCTTTTTTCTGCTGCCAAGTTCTCTGTTTATTTCGTGTTGACGCGATATATACATCCATCCGAGAAAGGAGATGAACAATCGAATATCAATATCAACCAAATATCAATCAATCAATTACGGGTTCGCAAAATTATTTTACGGTAAGGTACTTAGAAAAATACATGTACCATACCTAGACATATGTTTTTATATACACACATATATACTGCAGCACAAACCAACCTCTATTCTTCAGAGAGATTGGGGAACGATAAGTACTTTATGAACTTTGACGACAATAACCATGCAAACGTCTTCAATAATAATAAATGTAATTAAGCATTTAAATTAAAAATTATTAGATTTAATACGAATTTCATGACCTGTTCCTTAAATACTAAAACATTGGCATATTTGTTGAGAACAGATAAGCAGTATATTAAACGGCAAGCATTAAATCCTGGTATATCCGTGTTAAAAATAGGGCAGCATTTAAACACTTGCGACGGTGAGACATGTAAATTAAGACGGAAAATAAATTTAATACATAAGCTATGCGCGCTAAAGTCTGTCTGTGTTTGCAATCCAAATAGCATACATCGATGTGATCTATGATACCTTTAAATTTATATTGACAAAAGTCTTGTAAGCAGCGGCGTAAATTTGTATTGAAAAAGTCGCTAACAAGTCATTTGTTAGCAGAAAACTTAAGCTAACATTGGATCGACTAATTCTCATGGACTTAGATTCCGACTTCCGACATTCCATCCATTAGCATATGGTCTTCGACTGTTGGATATAGTATATTCCTAAACCTCCTCTATCTTCTGAAGCGTGATTAATAGACGACCTATTCTCCATTTGCCGGCTATGCGATTGACAGACAACAGACGCACATATTTTCTGCACACGTAATAGATGTAGTTGGGTAATCTAACATATATTTTGATTCAAGTTATACCAATAAAGAAGATGTTACCTTCTATCTTCTAACAATTCAAAATGCGAGGAAACACAAGCGATAAAACTGTTTCTATCTACACATATCCTGTTTCCAGAAACACAGAGACTCTTAGACTGTTCCATTCCTTAGACACCCGGATATAAAAGTAGCGTTTACCATTTCTATTAAAGCACAAAATAAATAAATATCTTTACAGTACCGTGTCCTTATAACTTAAACGGATTAAGCTGCCGCTTAGCCCCCAATTACTACGTGATATTTACAAACAAGCTTACCTATGTAGGTCAGAAGAATCCCGTTACCGTCCGAACCTATTTCCATCCGGATGTTATTGTAAATTATACCCGTTTTATTCATTACACCTATTATAATTATTAATAACACATACCGAAACATGAGATACTTGTAAAATTGTAACTTTTTATGCATTGATATAATCCGATATTAGCTAAAGAGGGAGCTAGAAGACCGTTATGAAGGTAGAAGAAGGACCTCAGTAACTTTTGTAAAGGTACAGACAGATATTTAGCACTCGATGCGCTTTGGCTACCTACATATATGATACAACGTAAGGAAATTGTCGTGATGATATAACAATAAGAGAGTTATTAAATTGTCACATTTGAAACTGTTTAAACGGCAAAAGTAGACGGAATGAGTATTCATACGTTCTGGTCTACTTGTAAAAGGTAGCACCAACAGTTACATGTATATATCAGTGGACACAGAGACCTACTAATCCACCGCTGTCCTATTCAAATGCAATAAAAAGCAATGAACTTACAAATCGTTCCTATTTAAGCCGTTAAGAATTATAGCGCAGTATATCTAATTGATTACAGATATTTGCAATAAAAGCCTGTAAACCTTAACCGTCAGTTTAACTGACAAATTGATTTGATATACACAAGCATATAAACATTAAGAAAACGTTTATGAGCGTTACTTTTCGCGAAAATGGTTTCGACTAACATTTGTCTTTTTTAAATTTACCATCGAGCTACAAAACAAATGATACTCCGTGTGTCTCGTAAAACAATCAACAATTAGATATGACGAGTAACATAGGTATAAATGGCTGCGTTAAGTCATTTTTGTATTTATGTTACTCATCATATCGCAAACAAAATGTTAGTCAATTTTGTTATTGTTTAGGCTGACTGTTACATGTTTACATGACTGGCTGTTATATGTGCAACTGCAATCAACGCTGCCAGTCCCGAGAGCTTCGTTCGACGCCTTTGTTAATTCCTTCACATTATAACGCATTAGGGCATTAATAATACCATAAAGGAAAGTCTAGCACAAAAAAATAATAAAGAACAACTCCACAAACATTATTAACAGCAATGGCTAGTGAATTTCGTTTTGAATGATTAGAAATTTTTCGCTGCTAAAATATAATTTGGCAAAACAAAAGTTTTTTCTAAATTATGATCATGTTTCAAAGCCGGGAACACGGCTATACTTGAAGACAGTCAGTTACTTAGCGTCAAGAACAAAAATAAGATTTCACCGATACGATATCGGAGACCCTTTGGGAAATCACCCCGGTGTTCGCGTGAGCGTATCTACCCTGTATTTTCATAAAACAGTCCCTACATTCAAACAAATCACAATAGATAAATATGATTTTGTATAAACCTTACCGTGTATTCAAACTCGAATTGCGAATAAAGAAGCGGGCGTAATTCTACTAACAAATTTCGTCCTGAAGCGACTTACAATAGCATCAGTCAGTCGTAGACGAAGCAATTATATTTTGAATTATTATCCAATTATCCTATTCATGTATCGTCCAGTTCAAAATAAGAATTAAATTGGAGTTATTTAATAAATATTCATTCACTTGTAACGGTGCCAAACGACAATAAATACAAAATTGCGATAAAGGCGGTTAGTAGAATTTACTTGGGATAAAATTCTGTACTCTTTACGGAAACAAGAAAAAAATTACAAGTACTCTACATAGCTCTACATTTCAGTTTAAATTGTGCTATACATTATACTTGAATAAAATGAGACTTTGTGCAAATGGGTCACTGAAATAGCTCTGCAATCATTATTAAGTTTTGTCACAGAGGACGTATTTATATCATTGAGATGCGGTTACCAAAACCTGCCGAGAACACACTCTAGATTTAAACACTAAGTTATTACTACGAAGATATTGCTGTATAATGAATGTAGTGATCAATGTAGTGTACCTCTGCACCACGTGAGGGACCTGGCGTGTGAACAGTAACATGAGGCTATTAACTATATATCAATCTGTAAAACAGTATTTACAGAAATTGCAGCATACCATCATTAATTTCTCCCGATCTGCCATAGCCTGCGGGGCTCTCCAAGCCAATGTACGATATTAATGTAGGAATTTTATTACGCGTATATATTACAATAAATAAATCAATTTCAATTTGAATTTGAAACAATACGCCATATTAATAATGATTATTTATTTTATTTATTTAACAATTTTGTACACATTAAACAAATAGAACAAAGTCATACAAAAGAGATGTTGTACAATG
>DWME01009947.1:0-10547 GCA_018244795.1 Parelbella ahira ahira | reverse complement strand
TTCGTGTATTATAATTACGAGAATAGAAGCGTTTTACTGTGATAATTTGGGAGTTACCTATATCATACAAATGGCTATCCACCAGATACATACTACCTACGCTTATCTACCACATCGATCTAGCACCTCCAAACTCCTTACATTTGTATGTCCAACAGAGGACAAAATACATACACCAAGGTCATATATAAACATAGATTTTTGATTTATTATCCTATACTCAATAAATTGACAAAGCATTACATTTTAATTAATATTTATTACAAACAAAGTATACATATATAATCTTTAAATTAATAAATAGCTGCAAGAAGCTTAGTAATCGTTCTCTTCCGTTTTCTGAAAGCGGGATTAGCTTTCACGCTGTACATGTAGCTGGTCTTTTGCGACGGCTGTAGGTACATTGGCAGTAGAACATCGTTTTCAGAAAGCCATTCAATAACGTAATCGGTAATGGCCTCGATGTGCGGTGACGTCTCGAATTTCGCCCGGATCTGGAGCTTTGTGTCAGCCGAAAAGGACTCCTGTGAAAGAAAACAGCGTAGAATGTAAGCAAACTGTAAAGTTCGCTTGTAAGTATAATAGGATTTGATGATAATTGCATACTATTTTGCGTACTGAAATTCTTTCTACAGTAAAAAGCTTTTATCGTAGTAACTCGTATGTAAATCGTAAGATTAGTGCGTACTGTAACATACAATACTTAAAATCCTAAACATGACTTAACATCAAACAGCCGACAAGTACAACACTCTCACGCTTCACCTGTTAAGTTATACGTTGTGAGGAATAGGGATGAGCCGATTGCCATTTTCTTAAATCTTAAGAGATTTTCTTAAATCTTAAGAAATGTAAGAAAATGGAAGATCTTTAACATTAAGATGTTAAAGATCTTTAATTATACATTATCTTCAGATAGCAAGGTATAAAAAAGGCAAAAAAGGCAGGCATTTAAAAAAAGCATCAGAAGTATAGTAGCTTTAAGAAATCAATGCACTATATAAGGTAGACGTTGTAAGTTAAGTTTTTAAAAATTACCGTTTTACTCAGTTTTCTTGCTACCACACGTAAACCATCTCGCAATATGTCTCCTTGATGCTGTCCCTAAATTGGAACAAATATTTATATATTTTCACAGCAACAGTAAATTAAACTGAATTACATACCAAAACGTGGATGGATAGAGTGAAATATGAAACCTTCGGCAGAAGCTCTTTAACCATAGCGAAGAGTTCGTCAGCTTGATCGTGATACAGAAACATGGCCCAGGGCGCCCGGAAGAATTCATAAAAGTCGTCCAATTTCTTGGCCTGAAAATGCCAAATTATTCTTGAATTGTTTTATGAACGAAATTGTTCTAGAAACATAGCAGTTCTACGTAGTCTATATTTTTGTTGTGTTTGTCTTTAGTAGACATTTCACAGTTTATAAATTCTTTTGCATAAGTACAATACTTCGTCGCACTCATAAGGTGGACTGGTAGGAAAGTACATTTAAACACAACTCTTACTCTTCTTTTGTTGTCTCTCCAAATAGTGCAGACTGGCAGTTTGCAGTTTTCCTTCCGCGTCTCCTTAAGTCGAAAAGTACGACTCCAATAGAAACTTTTCCAATCAATGTAAATTTATCGACCATAAAATGGCGGTAACAATTAGAATTTTCAATAAGTATTAGCTTTTATTATTCAAAATGTACTCTTACAGCGAAACGAAGATGAAAATTGTTTAACACCACCGCTGACAGACCATAGAGGTTGATAAAAATTTCCAAGGAATATTTCTCAGGTGTAAGACACGTTATTCCATTGACCACCATTTCGTTGTTGAGGTGTAACTTGAAGTAGCCAGTTTTGAAAGTCTCTAGGACAAAGCCCTGCAAGCAAGACAGTTATAATATTTATTTCTGCTGTTGACACTGCTGCTAAAGGCTAACGTTTACACCTGTATATGCGTGAAGAAAATACAAGTAAAAATAAATTGGGGAATAATCCCCAACGAGGTAGGCAGAGGGGTGTAGTACGAATTCGAACAGTGGAATAGTAATTTAAATAGCTAACATTATATTGTAATGACTGCACATAATAATGTGGAATCTTCAACGCTGGCGGTCGTACTTCTAAATACTGCAGACCTCCTGGCAGCGTGCAGTGCGTTATCCTTGGTTTCTTGAAGTCCGGCAGCTTGTGTGTTTCTTCATTGGTACTAATAAGCAAATATATGAGTTTAGACGGAAACAGAATTTTCAAGTGTATTACCTGATATTATGAGTAACTTTTTAGATATAATGGATATACGAGTGGGAAAGAAATATTTGTGGACCTAATAAAAAAGATCAAAATTAAAATAATAAAAAAAAATATTACAACAAAATGAAATTGTTACAACGTATTCCGCACAACCAAAGTAAAAAAATCTAATCAGGCAAATAAATGATAATTATTATAGTTAACAAACAGACAGTCCAATACGCTTTTGCGCTTACTTTTTATATTTTATGGCATGTAATGGCCCGAAGACATCTACACAATATATCGAAATTCCAATTACACCGATATTATAACAAAACGATGATTGTAGCCTTAGAAATAAAGAAGCCAGAAGAAAGACTAATGTACTGAAATACATAGTAGAAAAAAATTCTGTTACTAATAAATTTTAGAATATTTTTAGACTAGCGAAGCGAATAACATCATTTTGAAATTATATCATCGATTCAATACTAACGATGACTTCATATTTATTTCTTCTCCAGCGTTGGTAATGGCGGATGAATTAGTATCGGAGGACAAAAAGTCCAAATTATTGTAGTTCGTCGAAAATCTCACTGATTGTTTTTTCGATGATTCTTTCCTTTCCTCCTTCCTTTCAGTGAATAACGGATCCAACTGATTTATTATCTGTGCTCCAAGCTGAAAATCAAATAAGCGGTAATAGGTTCGTTTCTTTTAAATCAAAGCGATTAAACAGAAATTCATAGGGCGTTGGAAAATGCAGAAAGAGAGAGTGGTAAACATCTCTATAATTGCATACTTGATGTACTTATTTTATATCCATCACTGTTTTTATACACGCACATTGGTTCGGAAGGCCCTTGACTCTCCCATGCATAAATGAAATGAGAGATAAAGTAGTCGCCATAACCGAAATCGGTTGGAGTGTTATTGAGTAGAAAATATCTTAAATCAGTGTCATCTCCTGCACCCATTTTTTACGGTGAAGTAGTTATTGTCATAACAATGTTTGTTTCGGTTTCAAATGAATGGTTACCGATTGCATATGAATCATATAGATTAACAATTTTATTTGTAGTATTAGTAATATTCATATTAGCGATGTTTCGAGAAGAGCCTAAACCGTGATTACGGATGTGGCGCTATATATAAACGAGTGTCAGTAATTCTTACTTTTTCACCAACTTCAAGAGAATCATAGTACTTCTGGCATTTATCTTCAGCGTAGCACCGCCTGGTGTACCTGGTGGCCGGGCCCGCTGCGTATATCGCCGGGTCACGAGTTCTGAACTCGTGGTCTATGACTATTCCCCCATCATAGGCCATACCACTTTTTTTTAATGCTGAAGAAAAATTTTTTACGTGTTTAGACTATTCTGACTGTTTAAAAATAATCGCTCTTTAACAAATTAATGACGTCTCTGTCATAAGGTGTACAGAACAAGCGCCATTTTTTAACATTTCTTGGAAGAGATGATAATTTAAATATTTGTCTCAATTTGGTAGATTCTAGCTTATAATAAGGTAAACCAATCAATTTAGTAATAAACTTTTAGTTCTTAAAGTTTAAAATTTTACATTTTAGTTTGCGTACATACAATATGGATTTATTTTCTTTTACCAATAAAAGCTTGTTCGTCGACGCTCCGCTTCCCGTAATAAAAAAGTGCACCGCATTCCAAGCTCAACACGTGATAATATGAAAGGAAGTTTATATGAGTTACGACGTTAGAATAATCGGTGGCCCACGATTGAAAGTAGTACCCACGATACACTTTTATATTAAGACTGTGTATTATCTTCTGAATCGTGTTATCAACCTAAAACGTTAATATTTATGTAAGCAAGAATACACATATTGTACAAATTTGGGATTTTCTATGATTTTGAGTCAAAACTATACTCTTTATTGTAGACTGTACAGAAAATCAATAAGACAACAGAAAATATGATACCAGTAAAGGTCAATGGAGTTTGGCGGTCATATGGCTAATAAGCCTCGCACGGTCGGGTACTATAGGATTTTTCTAGCTTAATATTTCTGTGCCCGGTATACAGCAATAGGCTCCTATATACAATGGTAGGACTTAAATATATCAGAATAATCGTAGGAGTGTATTATATCCTGCCAACCTTCGAGAATAAATGCGTGAAGATTATCCCTAATAAACGATGTCACGAATCTTCAGGATTTAGAGAAAGTGGGATATGAGCCAAGACCACCAAACAATTTAAAAAATATATATGTTTTCATTCAATTGTTATTGAAATCACTCTTACAAATAAATGTCATAGTATTATTTTTGCACTCAGAAATACTTACATAATCATTACAAAACAGGGACACTCTAGTTTTCAGGGGGCTCTTGGGTGGAAACGATTCAACGAATACAATATTTTCCCCTGGGACCTTCATTTCAAGTAAGGTCGCCAAACAGCAATATGCGTGGATACTGGCGCCGTGTACAATAATCTTGTCTGCAAGATTTTATATGATTTCAAATATATAATACATAGGTAATTAGCAAATTTAGGTCATCATAAAAACGAATGTTTATTATCCTAGTTATCAATCGAATTAATTATTAAATAATTGGATGCGCAGAGCTCAAGTTCAATCAGAAATGAAGTTCAAATGATATGAAACAATCAATACATACAGTCAGAATTTTCATAAAGTAATTTGGTAACGTATTTCAAAGCTTTGTTAGCGTCTGGAATGCTTGTAATGATAAATACGTTTTCAGGGGTGTCAGTACTACAACCGAGCTCTTCGTAATGCGCTGGATCATCAAGACGTGTGTATTGAAAAGCGCCAACCCTAAAAATTACAAGCCTAGCAGTAAGTAAAAATATGTAGTTTTACAGAACATTAACAAAAATTGTTAAATAGCACAATGACTACAAATACAGCATTAATTAATTGCTGCCCAACACTCTTTGTTTATCTCGTTACTGATCTGGTTTGACGATGTAAAAGTAATCAAACAATAAAATAATTTCATACACTACATATACATATGTATATATATGTATATCAGATTGAATAGTTAAGTATTTTTAAATAAAATATTTTTAGTATACAATAAAAATGTTATGAAATTTTAATTAAATATCAATTTAGTTTAAGAAGACAATTCATAGTTATACAAATATTGTAGTTAGTAATGCCTGATTGGGAGACAGCAATAAGATTTGGTCGAAATTAGCAAGTGGCAATAGACATTTAAATTATCCATTGGTGAATAGAATATACTAACCTTAACGCTTTTTCTCGTTTCAAAGCGGACCTCAAATAGCTGGGACGTTGATACTGCTTCCCGAACATCAGAAACAGCATGTCGTAATTACATCTTGAACCGTTTGCTAATGTTACATATTTGTCTTTCCTTAGAGCAAAAAGACATTGGGAATTGCTCATACTATTATTTATTAAACAATAGAGAAAGATATTTAAATCAAAATATATGAATTGCCTTCAAAGTAATTTTTATTTCATACAACTTAAGTGTTATATATTTTTATAAAATAGATATTCGAAATTTAATAAAAAAAAATTGACAATGTGATAATTACTTATTAATATCCACCAATGTTCCTTGTACGATATTAACATAGTATGTATACGGAACACTCTTCAGGTACCTCTCGCTACCAGACTGACGCTTCAAAAACATGTTCTGTGCCGGGTTTTTGGATTGACGCGAAAAGGGCATACCACTCTTCGATATAAGGGTGACGTTAGTAAAGAATAAATAGAACGATGTATCGCTGCAATGTTTTAGAATAAAATATGACGTAAGTACTTCTAGAATCATCAAGAATTCGATTTTTTATAAATGCAGATAAACAGCAAAAAGTGTGGATTTACAGTAACTAAGATTTGACAACATGTATAAGTTCTTTATGTAGAGCAAGTAACAGAAAGTTTCGTAGACTAGACTAGACTAAACTAGGCTTATAAGATAACAGATTTGGACTGTAAATGTATAAAGTCCAACACGAATTCAAGTCTATAGAAAAGTGGAGCGCGAAATGGAAAGCTCAATATTTTTTCTACTAAAATTATTTCTTAAGACAAAACCAAGACTTTTAGTTTTACACTCAACAGAAGAAAACATTCTGAAACATGCTTAATGCCTCCTATAATAGGAGTACTTAGGTATTATTTGATTTCAATTTACCTGAATAGTAATTTATTAATAAAACCTCTAGCAGTTTTCGAACAGCCAACCACGACTATCCTCGTGTCAATATTCATTCTAGGCACGCTCGTTAACTTCTTGCTCATAAACCAAGCACCAAACGCAGTTCTGTATAAATATATAAGTAATATATATTTACAATATGTTAAAATTAAGAAAAATATAGTCTATTCTTCACGTCGCTAGTTACATTTAATTTTACTGCTATTTTTTTAAATATATCCTATTTATAAATATTTTAGATTGTGTGGAATAAATTATTCTATAGAGGGTGTCATGAGAATTAATTGCTGTTTTAAACAATGTTATCAAAGTAGAATCTTAAATTATAAACTCAACTTACAGAGTATTTGACAATTTTCTTATATAGCTTAGCTCTTCTACATTTTCATAATCCAAATCGAATTTTCTAGGTAACAGCGGTATCATCGATGGAGCTAAAGTGTTTGCTTTATGGATCACCTGTGAAAAAAATTAAACATTGAAATTTTCTTACAAATTTGTCCTGGCAAACAGTAGAGGGCACTTAATGGTATATGGTCTCCATCGCCTACGAAATTTGCAATGCCCGAGAATCGGTCAATGTGTTGCCGGTTCTGAAAGAGAGCCCTTTATGCGTCTTTGTTAAAGTTTTGCTCCAGTTATAAGAATTTACTTAGTTTAACCATATTTCACATAATAAAAATTGGATCCGTTTGTTAACGAAGACACGGTTACCTTCTAAGGGCATATTTAAACTTCACTCTTATTATACCCAATATTATCCCATATGTATGAGGTATAGTCAAACTATATGAACATGATACACGTAATTCCATCTCGGGATCGGGAATACATTCTACTTGATTCAGAACTTTCCCGCTGGCTCAAAATCACCCAATTATCATTAAAACTGCCCATAATTTGGCCAAAACATTCTAATACATAAGTATACAAATTTAAAAGTAAAGCTAAATAAAATAACGTCGATCAACAAGGAACCATAGGTATTATAACGAATGTTATACCGTCCCTGATTTCGTTTTGTACCAACGTATATTGACAAATATTGATATTTATGTGACGTCATCCTTTACGTCATCCGATTCCTTCGTCCAATAATTTACTTGCATGCGTTTTGTTCACTTACCCATTTGTTCCTATAACCCGTCAACCACAGCACAGAATTGACGCCCGATTGACGCATCATGTCACGTATGAAGAACCGGAAATGGGGCTCGAAAACGGGATATACAAGAACTGTTTTTATTGTGGAGAATCCCGCGATAGTCCCATTTCCGCTGTAGTGATATTTGTGTATGTGGCAGGCATCCATGTTGAATTTAGCCCGTATTATATCTATATTTTCTGGAGGTCTGAAGGACATAACAAACTTGATAATTATTTCAACTGAACGTAGTCTCCTACAGAAATGTTTATAGCAATTTCCACAATACGGAAAATTAAAATTTATGACCAATGAAAGAAATTTAAAAAATGGGACAGATTAAAATCGTTTAAAGAAACGAGATCAAGAACTCCTTATTTTAAAATGAAGAAGGGTTTTGATATTACATTATTAATATGTAATATGTAGCATATCAATCAATGTATGTGTATACCCATTTGAAATATCGAGCAAACATTTAAACGACAAACCGAGGACAGGGCGCGATGGCGCTCATTGGGGGTGGCCTATGTCCAGCAGTGGATTGAGATAGTCTGATGGTGATGATGTTTAAACGATTTTATCTATTTATTTATGTCTAATCCTCCGTTTCATTATCTCAGCTACGTGTCATTCATTCTTTCATCATTTCTAGATTTGACTAAAAGTTTATTAGTATTATGTGATAATTATATCAGAAAAATTTTTTCAACGTACTCTAAAATACCAATTCCAACAATTGAAACTCCGCTCAAGAAAACATAAGCGTTATGATCACTCTTCTTTAATATGTTATCCTCCACGGTCCAGATGGTTTCCTTTCCGTCCAAAGTCTGCATGAGATGAGCTATCTGAGGTATGTCGATGAGCTCTGCTCTTCGGACTCGTATTTTGCTAAAGTCAATTAAACATACCATCTTGTATCCATCTGCAGTTGTAGCGCACGTTACTATGTAGATGTTCATAGATAGATCTCAAAGTCAGAGCTCATAGACCAAACGTACGTTAGTATTAGATGATACTACATGCCAAATCATTAATTGTTTTATATAGGTATAACAAATATGCATATTCTTATAGGGATCCTGGTACGGTCAAATCCAGAACGCGCATTTCGACCAAATATAAGCTCCAAATCTCCCGTAAATAAACCGCTACTAAAATAAATAGATCGGTATATTTCCCTGATATTTTATTATATTAATAATAATATTACAACTATACCTCATGACAGAGTTCCTGTGAGCGATGTAAAGAGCATATCTATTGCAAACATTCGCTTTGCACGGGACGAACTGCAATAAGACAAGTATTATTTACGTATACTGATTCATACATAACTGCAATAAAATAAAAATATGTGGATAAAATATTCACGCAGAAATGCTGAAGCAACGGAAAATTCTTCTCATTGCAAGGCACTCGAATAATGCAATAGTCATATTGTTTCATGACTTCAAAAGCCGCCTCCAATAAATCGAAGCCATGTCTGCCGCACCAAAAACATAGAATAGGGGTTATTCCAAAAATACAACACAAAAAATTTGTTTGAATTGATGGAAGAAAATGGATGGATAAAACAAAGACGAAAAACAGAAAACAGATAATCAGTCAAAAACATTTTTTATTTCTAAATATCCCGTTCACGGTGCTCGAGGCATCTAAAATTAAAACCACTTTTTAGGCCACAGATATTTGTATCCATGTGTTGTTAATTGTATTTTACAATCATTCCGTGTTCTTTATCTAAGAAATATATATCCAATGTTACTATGAATAGTGCTTTCTATCATCACATGTGTTATTAGCCTATATAGAAAAGGAAACTTATCGGCTACTCACGCCTAATTCGAATTAACTTTGTAAGTAGGTATTGTACCTTTCATCTACGTCTTCACGTAACCCAAACAATTCGATCATGAAAGCATTTGGTGCACCCGCAAATTTGACGTGAACAGGTTCTACAGCGTTTCCTTTATAGGTTGAAATTCTACCTAAAGCGACACATAATACATGATTAAAATTTAGAAATTGTTCAGTGAAAATTCAAAAACTATTTCATCTTTGTCATTTAATTATAAAGACTTATTAAATAAGAAAGACGTGCTCTACACGAGATTAAAATAACATAGGTAATATGGGTGAAGATTTTGTACAAGTCTTTGTGTCTTCAGAAGGCAATTTATTTCTGACTGTTAGATAATAATAATGAAATCGTTAATGCTTTAGTACTAAAGAGATAATATCGCCACTGGAAATACGTTCTACAGAACTAATGAAGGAGAAGCTTAGACCTGCAAACCTTTATGGTTCTTAGAGTAGAGAGCCCAATATCGACGGATCGTCCAATATCCGGTACATAAATGGTTGAGTAAAAGTATACAATAAATAGTTGAATAAGGAAACAATACCAGATATTAATAAAAACTAAATTCCTAAAATATGAAATATGCGAAAGAAAGGCAATTAAAAATTATAGTACTATCTTGTCTCTAGTTGAATGTTTTTTTTATTCAAACTTAATTAGTTGAATTTATAATATTATTCATTATAAAGTTTAAGGCTTACGTTTAAAATTTCCTTCAATCTGAGGGATTCGAGATTGTGTAGGACCGGATTTCCTGCCGTAAAAACTAAAATATAAAGATATACTATTAAATGGACTAATTAATATTTATTTATAAATGTCCATAACATTAAAACAAGTGATTCATAAAATACAATAATTTTATTGTATATAGTCATATTAACAATCGCACATTTATTCTCTGTACCTATTAGATCCTACACGTGGGCGTGTCATAAAATTAATTAAAAAAAAATTTGGAACGTGTTCTTATTATTTCAATTGTCAGCACTTTATGTAATTTCCTTTACTTGTAGTAAATTTTTTTTTTTTTTTTTTTTTTTCGTCAGGAAAACTCAGGACGAGTACCTATCGCCACGGGGCCGACGATAGGTTATG
>DWME01009946.1:0-10548 GCA_018244795.1 Parelbella ahira ahira | reverse complement strand
GACTGGTAATAATATAGAACATAATTAAAAAAGAAAGAGAGTTTATCATACCTATACTGAAATTTGAGCAAAATATACGATCCTAATCTTTACAATTAGTTCCATTAGAAAACACTATTTGGAGGTCGTTAGTAATATCGTCGACGGCTATTTTTTTATTATCTTATCTGTCTAATATCGTAAAATGTGCCTACTTCGTATGTACCTATAATTTAAAAAAAATAGCTGATAAATTAGTCACTGATTTTTACAATATTATTGAACTAATATTGTACATTATCTTTTATTATTTGAATTGATATTTTACATTTAAACTTGTCGTTCACATTGTTACAACATTACATAATGAAGAAAAATACCATGAGGACAGGTGCTCGTCTTAGAATCCGGAATAACGTTCTCTAGCCGTGTGAAGTCTGCCAGCCCGCACTTAATCATCATGGTTGATTATGACTTCAACCTCATTCTGAGACCTGTATCCAACGGTGTAACGATAGCAACATGGTCATAATAATAATTAAATTCCATCATTCTTTCTTTCTTCAGTTTAATATTGATTTTTATTCACTTCCATAATCCTCGTTCGACTGCCTCGTTGATCGAGCGGTTGCAAGCGCGACTGCCGCTCGGGAGGTCCTGGATCCAAATCCTGGGTCGGGTACTATTGGACTTTTCTAATTTAGAATTTCTAGTATTGACTCGGAGTTTGGAATTGTGCCTGGTGTATGGCAATTGGCTCACCACCTATTCCATGGGACTTAAACGTAACTGGTGAAACGTGAGGGTGTACCTACTGCACCGCTCTGCCTACCCCTTTGGAGATTACAGGTGTGATGTTACGTTTTTTCTATAATCCTTACAAAGTAAAAAAGGCAATTAAAACTAACTGCATATTTTGCAAGTTCCAAAATAACTTTAATTACTGTAGTGCAAATATTAAACAAACAATGTTTGTAAGATAATTTATTAAATGAACATAATTAAATAGCAAGAATGGATATAAAAATGGTTGTTAAATGGGATGTTTTAATGCGCTTTAAGATAAATAAACAAGCAAGAAATACAAATATTAGTCAAAATAAGGATATAATTATGTATATGCAGTATTGCGATAACAAGCTAACCCGGCCCTTGAACTTGCGAAGTATCAGACATGTGGTCTCTGTAGTAATACACGAGCTGATGATAACAATATAAACACTATTGATTCCACCTTTATATGTACATTAATATATTTATATACATTAAACCGTTTTGTATTTTTTGTGGTAATATTACTGTACAGTCAGGCCGGGTCCCTCGCGGAGAAGGCAGGGGCGTGAAATCATTTATTTTAATAAAAGATTTTTTTCTAATACTAGTCGTATTTAGAAGCAATTGAATTTTTTATATTAATGAAATTTTTTTAGTGGATAGAGTAGTTTTTTGTGGCGAGTACTAATCGATTAGTAGCAATTTAGTTTTTTTTTTCACTTTCCTGTAACTAACCTCAAGTCTCACGGTAAAATGGTGACTCGTGCAACGTAGTGGCTTGCGATGTATTATTTTTTTTTAATGCCACAAGATCGAAGTCCTACATGGGAGATGTTCAAGATAAAAACCGCATGGTTTACTAACTCGGGCTTATTGACATTCTTTATGTCACGAGCGTGACATGTATGTCTCCACGTCTCCATATTACTAATTGTGACACTCATTATAAGTTATAACCACTTACCTCTTATCGCTTGTCGTAACATTATTGGTAAAATAATGACTACTTATCATATATATGCGCAAATGTTTTGTTGGTTTGTCCGTTTATCTACAACAACACGCAGCGTGATCTTTCACACGGAGATTATTCGTTGGTATTCAGGAAATGTGTGTTTTCAATGAGATTAAATGATATGACTGGTCAATATACCGGATATTGTTGAAGTTTTCAATGAGGATAGCTTGATCTCTGGACCAGGGCACAGTATACCTACTTATTATATAGTAACATCACGTCTGTATTTTTTCGAAGGGGTAGGCGGACGATTGTAGGTACCCCTACTTATCACTAGTTATTTTATACGTCCTATGTAATAGAGGTGAGCCTATTGCCACAGATCAGACGTAAAACCAGACTCCGTCCTTCTGGGATTTTTATGTTAGAAAAATCCTAAAACACTGCCCGATCCGCGCATCGAACCCGGGACTAAGAAATCGCGGATAGCTGCTTGCTACCACTACATCAACGAGGTGATACTTACTATACTTTTTTGATTCATAGAGATAAATGTTACCAAGGGAAATATGACGTATTCCTTTAGAAGAGAATCGTGGATAATAAGCAATAAAATGCTAATATCAGATTATCATAATTTATTCCACGACCAGTGGAACACGAATGTTCATTCTGGTTGTGGTATAAACCAGTAACTATATTATTGAAACAATCGCAATGATATTATGGTAAAATACTATACTACATATAAAATACATACTATATGTAATACTAAACAATAACAGCCTCATACGTTTGGTTAACAACAGCAGGATAAATATCCCGTAAATGATTGTTATCAAGATTGTTTTAAATATAATTTTACACACACAATACGATCTTATCACGCAGTGTATATGATGTTTATCACTTCAACGCTATTAATCATACATTTAATGAAGCGAAATTGCAACATTATTACAATGTGTAATATAATTTTATTAAATCATACGTCGATCGAAACTGCATCTGAACGATTCATCAATGAAATAGTAAGCGGCCTACGAAACACATTTTGACAACAACCATTTCAACACTTCAACAAAATTTGAAATGTTGTTCAGAGATTTTCTCTCCTCAGTACTGATAAAATTTTAACCATGACGTCACAAATCTTTGATATTTTATAAGCGATATTTATAACTTTTATTAGCAATATGTTTGAGCTTTATAAGCAATATGTATTGATAGAGTCAGAATTCTGTGAAATCGAACTGCACGAATGAAGAGAATAATTAATGAAGAAGAACGTTAAGTCTGTAACGTTATTGATATTGGTACTCGGTACTCTTTGCCTATCCCGTAAGTGGCGTTGCGCGATAATATAATAATATTGTTTAAGTATCAAGTTACATTTTAATTCGTCATTGACCACACCGCTATCATCTGTTGTTTGATTATATGCGTCAGAGGGACAAGGACATTGAACAGTGGTTTGCACATGTGTTCTATTAAATAAAAATAGAATAATGCTCTCAATTACAAGCATTTTGTTTACGCCACTACTATCAATTTCTGTTTTTATAACTATGTTGACATATTCAAAGCCACGTAATAATAGTGTTAAACGACATCTCTATTGAATTATATAGGGTTTTTTATGGAAACCCGTTTTTTATTTTTAAACTATTTTTCAATGGATCGCGGATACGATCAATACTGCATGATACATACATATTGCAATATTTATGAATCATTGCAAAATAATTTTAGTTTAAAACTTTGTTATACACTTCTAATAATAAATGGTCGTTATAATAACGCTTATATCGTCGTCTGCAACTAGAAATAATAAATAAGCAATATAGACGAGGTGTCGTGGCTGAGAAAGACATATCCAAAACCGCGGCGATAGATGGCGTTATATGTATGTATATTTCTGTAACACAACTATTTTGGTAAAAGTACGTACCAGTATTTTATAAACTTTTAGAAAATGGAAGATTCTTAGTTAATTTCTATTTATATTTCCATTTATATTCGCGCCATTTCTTGATGTATAAATCAATTCTGCTTATTTTTCACACCGACAGTGAGTTCCGTATATCTGTAAGGCGGTCATATTTTATTGACGTATTGGGGTTTGAAATGAAAAAAAACGCTACGTTATTCTTCGAAATGAACAGGAAGTGTATAATGATTAAGATATTTTTAGGTTGCTGTTGGACTTAGACTACAAAGATACATAAAGGAGTTGCTTAACAAAAAACAGCGGATCCGTTGAATTATTTATAAGAATTATATCAATCAGATTCATAATGTGTTCAAAGACGTGCTTATCGGAGACAACGGAGCTTCTTACAAACCTGTACAACGATGTTCATTGATTTGTTATTAGTATCGTATTGATCAATACGTACTAATGTATGGAATTAATTAGAAATACATTGAAACCACTTAGCGATAACATTATAAGTACTGTGATTATCTATTTCCGCCTCTACGGTTTTTCCTACACCTTTATTTGAATATTACTTACTGTGTCTGTCTAAGCGTTTTCGTTTTCCATTTTTCGTTACATTCATAAGTTTGCCCCATATTTGAGAACTACATTACTAGAGTAAGCCATGACTGAAAATTAAAAATTAAGTAACATAAACAGAGCCGGCTTCAACTAACACAGAAGTCACATAAAATATAAATATAGAAAATAAAAATGAATATTATTCTTTTATTCTTAATGAATTAAAAATGTAGGATTTGATGTTATCTATATCTGTGCGATACAGAATGGCGGGTGTTACCTCAACATATTCGTATGCACTGAATAAAAATATGAAATATTTGTACCTATCTGTTTTAAAAAATATATACTTACTTGTTTAAGTAAAAAGTTACTGCTGTCGAAACGTACGAGTATGCCTATTTGTTGGAATGACGTTTGGAATACACCAATTGGTTTTGAGTGAAATTTTCACATCGAAAATCGACACGAAGTACCATATCAGCTGAATGAAATTTTATATATTTTCCAACACAATTCTTTAACATATAATTATAGCTCTGTAGTAATAAAGAGTTTTTAATTGTGTAGATATACCGACTGCATTACGTCATTGTACGGATAATTACGTCAGAGCGCGAGAAACAGTGAAACATAGGATAGAGACTGTTCACTGAAACGTATGTAAACGTAACATCACGTCTTTAACTCCCCGAAGAGTATAGTACACACCCTCGTTTCACGAGTTACGTTTTCGTCCCGCTACGGAATAGATCCAGACTCCGAGTCGCTACTAGAAATTTCAAGGTAGAAAAATGAAATAGTTGATACCCATGGAGCGTCGCCTCTCGATCGGTAGTCGCGCTTGCAACCATTAAGTCAACAAAGCAGTTCAATGAAACATAATGAAATAATGTTGACACCATAGAAATTACTAATTCGCGTTTTTGTTTCTGCACGTTCTAGTGTCGCGAAGGTCACGCCAGAGTTTCCATGAAGAATAAAATAATTGCTTTTAGTTAATTGTTGCATTGTTGAACTTTACATATTTGTTTGCACACATTGGTGGACATGTAATAAGAACATAAATCACGACTTATTTTTGTACTAATGAATTTGATAAAGTTTCATGTATCTCAGTGAGATCATATTTTTTATTAACTATATATTATATATGTTGAAGTTCGAGTGGTCAGTATTTTTTTTATTTCCAGAAGGAAATGCCAATTTTCAAAAAATACGTCATGAAACTTTATATATCTACTTGCGCAATAACACGTCTCCTTAAAATACGTATATCGCGAATTCTCGTTGAAACATTAATCGAGACTTTTGAAAGACACTCAGCAACAATAGTGTAATTTACAGTAACTAGCCAATCTTTGAACTGTTATTGTTATTTTTATAAACTGTTTAGGCGTAAGAATATTGTGACGTATTTAAATAATCTTTGATCCCTGAACCATAGTAGGCATTTTGTTTACAATTATAGTTAGACTACAGACTCACTCCTATTTAGTATAATTAGATAATTAGAAATATTAAGAACATTCGATACTTCTAATTGTATATAAAGGGCCTATTTAAGTATCGAAGTTGTGAAATGTGACTTTATTCAGATAATTATTTGGCCCAAAATATTAAAAGATTTTTTTTTAAAATAAGCATAATATAATTTTGCTATAAAAAAAAACTTTACTAACAGTAATAATATGACGTATTTTTTAATAAATTGAAATCTTAAATTTGTAATCGTTATGGCTTCTAAAACATTTGAGGATTTATGAAATCAATCAAAACTTCAGTACGTAAGACGAAACTTGTAAATATCTAAGAATTGAATCATGAAAGTGTGAATGGGCTCTTTCTAGGCATGCGTGCTCCGCTCCATCTTAGGACGCATCCGCGGTTTCCCTCAGGCGAGATCGCGGCCAAACGTTAGTTTATCATATGACAAAAAAAATGCGGAAATATAAGTATTTTCTTAAGTCTCTATACATGATTAAATGATAAACCGGCGTAACTGCGATGTTTCTCCATAAGCTCCCGTTGATCGTAGTGAGGTCCCAGTGGAGACACCAAGAATAAGTTAGCCAAGCGGGTACATAATTTATGATAAAATATACGAGTAAATCGTCTGAGTCTCCGAAACAAACTGTTAGAGTTTCATAGGTAGGTTAGATTAAAATATCTTTATGCACAAATCTTCACGGTGGGTAAATCTAATTTACATATTGCAACACTGTTTATGTACATGCATATGTTGGTACATATCTCTTTAGATATTTAACATGTATTTTAATTTTTAATTAATTCATTTAATTTAATTAATTCATGTCACTAAATTGACAGTTGTAGCATTGACGTTGACTATACTGTCGAATTAGGACATCCGTTATGATAGATATAGTCTAAATTGTAATTGGAATAAATAAATAAATTTGTATATATCGAAATAGGTATTGTTTTCTTTTGTCGTTCTTTTGCGAATTGATAAATGCTAACCTTGATATAACGTGATAATATTTTTGTTTTTAAGTTTGTCCTTCAATCAAACTGATATTAGAAACAGCTGCAGGGCTGAACAAATTTATTAAATTTGCTTATTTCATGTAAAAAAAGTCCTTCATTACAATAAATATTGGCTAGACATACTTACGTACAACATTTAGTAAAGGAATTTATCCCTAAAATGATTAGATATATATAATTTACGTATGTACTCGTATGTACATATGTATGTCTAAAGGGTAATAAAGACCGTGAATCAGACTATCAAACAAGCTTATCTGGTGAACCGATTATTATCTGGAACGTAAAGGCAATACCGTATTTTATGTTATTATTATCATATTATGGCAACATTGATGGATGATGATATTATTATTACTGAAGTGAAACTTCCTTGAAATTGATCGTTATACGGAAACTGCTACGCTTTGTTTATTTGTAATCATTTAATCTGTCACCGCATATATAGATATGTGATTGTGTGCATGTGTGTGTTTGTGCGTGAACGTGTACTAGTGTGTGTGTTCGTACTTTTGTATGTGTGTTAAGGCTTTTTTTATCTTGTATATTCCAAGTAATTGAGCGCATTTATATGTCTGTTAAATTTTTGACTTTCAATTGACTCTTATGAATATTGAGTAACAATAAAAATTATGTCTATTTTAATATCGTCGTGTTCTCATGAAAGTTGTTAATTCGTGTTGCGTATTTGATAAATTTAAAATGTTATACAAAATAATATATAAATTCATATTTATTTATTCCAATTCTCTTTGCACAATTTACGTGTAGCCACGCGAATTGATGGCAGTTAACTGTACAATAATTTTGCTCAGAATTGTGGGTATTTACGTTTTTCCTTAATTTTCAGATTGATGCTGCACGGATCGCGACACTTGACCTCAAAAGTCGGGTTGAATAACCTGAAAGATTTCTTCACTATAAAATCTGGCGTACATTCGGTTTAACGGAACAAAGAGACCGCACAGAGACCCTTATAACAGATTAACTGGAAATTTAACATTATTCAAACAAACAGAAGGTCACAATGACGCCAGGAGTCGCAGACGAGCCCTGCATGGGATTCGGTAACAATAACGTAGTGTCCATGTTGACGAGGAAAACGGTACAATTGGAATTCAACAATATAACATGCTCCATAAATTCATTCAGCGTCAACAAACTTCGCTTTGGTGAGTAATCAATATTCATATAATCTTTTATTTGCATTCAAATTCAGACAGTGCAGTCTGTTATTGTATACATATATTAACATATTTCCGATATAAAGCAGGTTTTTTAACATCTGTGGCCTGTGGACGCTTCGACCGGCATATTTTCATACTTAATTGTTTATAAGTTAATCAAATATGAGATAATGAGTTAATTAAATAAAAAACTCCACGCGTACACTCGCCATTTGTAATAATGATCAGACGCAAAGCGCTACGACAGAGATGTCATACGCTCAAACATTCGTAAGAAAAAGAACTACAAGTTATATTTAATAATCGATTTTCGTATTTCACATAGGTACGTAGATGATATTCAGTTTTAAGTTATAACCACACAGAGATATTTCTTATTTTCTTTAGCAACCATATATTTAAAAAAGAATATTAAATACCGTGCCTCTAATAAACGATAATTTTTTATTCGTGGAAAATTGTTTTGAAAATTTATAACACAATTACCAAGAGCAAAGAATAGTACCTACCTACTTGGAATAAAATCTTAAATGACAGTCTTGTTATAGTGAACGCATATCAATTGAAGTAGTTAAGTCCAATCAAACCAATTGTCAGAGATTCCAACATCTGCTCTTATAATACTTAAGTACCTACCTACATATAGGTTACGTTTTACAGTAATACATAGTTTTGGCTTTAAATTTTATAAAAAAATTAATATTATTATATTATGGTTTGCCAATTAGTTTTCTCAAACTAATAAAACATTAATAAAAATGTTATTAACACATACGAATAATAACTCATTGTTACGATTAATTGAAAAAAAAAACGAGAAGAAAAATGTCTATTAAATGTCTAGATGTATGAAATAAATCAAAAGATTTTTAACAGTAACACTTCTGTATGTTACAATACGCAAATATTATTTTAAAACAAATTTTAAAAACAATTTTTTTAAGAACATAACCCATGTAACGAATAAAAAAAAAACAAAATATAAACTTTTGTTTAATATATAAAAATAATTATTAAGTTAAGATAATTAAAAATAATTTGTGGTATTTCTTAATTGACTACACGTGATGTGCCCGTAAACGTGATTTACGTTAATGTGATACTCGTATCTTAATTATAGAGTTAGCAGTAACTTTTAGCAATAATCGTATTATTGCTTAGTGACGAATTAGTAGAATTTTTTTATTTACTATGCAGGTAGATAATATTAAAATAACAAGCCTGTATTACCTCGACGGGGTGAGCAGAAGAGTGCAGTACTATCACTTTTCACCAGTTATCTTATCCGACCCATGGAGGATGAGCCTATGGACAAAATATTTTTTTTGTCGGCATTTAACGTTCTGCGGTTGTCCTTCTTTAATTTCATATGAAACAAATATTTAAAAGCAATTAAAAAAAATGTCTCAAACTTTTGGTATGACCGTTGGTTTGATAGTAGTAGATAATTATGTCCTCGTCTTGCCCTCTCCATTGTCTGTTTGAAAGGTTTCCAACTTTTCTAGCATTATTTCAAGTTCGATGATTTAATAACACCTATAAATTTCGTACTAACGGCTAGTTGTAAATTTAATAGCCATAGTAAATCAAAATTGTACTAAAATAATATAATTCTTTTTTTAGCCTAATAAACAACATTTTTTATTTTTGTACAAAATTAATCGTTTTGAAATCAGACCTTTTACAGTTAGGTGCGTCAATATTTGTGAAAGAAACGAAATAAAGAAATAAAAGCTTATTTTTTTATTTATATTTTGCAAATTTCTGACTTTGATAACCTGTTCATTTCGCCCAAATTCCTTGTAAATGGTTCGATGACTCCTCGCAGGCTAATTGGGAGCTTCGTCGGTAATGCGTTACATTTATACAATTTATGGCTCTATAAAAATGTTCCTTAATCACTGCATATATGTACATATATACCGATTGTCGGTTCGGGTACTATCGGGTTTGTTCTAACATGGAATTCCTAGTAGTAGCTTGTAGTCTGAATTTGGGACCTACACATACATATAATGACAATAGAGTCACCCTATATTCCATTGCGCAACGAAAACATAACTGATGAAACTTGGGAATTTACTACTGTTCTCTCCCTACGTCTTATGAGAGTTACAAAAGTGGTTTTAGATATATAATCAACAATGTATACTCTAATATTATTATTTAAAAAGAATAAGTAGATGATATTTTAGCTTAACCTCGATTCAAAGTTATTATAACGGAAGCAATTAACGTTCGCGGAAGTTTGAAAGAAAAAGGAATAATTTAAATCAAAATATCAAAATTTTTACATTTTAAATTCAGCTCTTCATACTGGTAGAGAGACGGTAGGTCGTTGAACTCAAATTGTGGTGAATTCTAGCTATTGTAAAATGTGAAAGTTGACAGTCAATAGACAAATTTTTGAGGTCACACTACAACGTTAGTGTTATTACAAAACTCTACTATTTGATTTAAAATAGTAATACCGTCCCTAACCCTGATGTTGACGTTCTCTCCCGTAACTATGTACATATATACATATATGTATAGGAAGCGTAGAGCACATTCCCTCACACTAGTCTATGCGAATTGACCGATACATCGCTTGCTCACGCCAACCCTTTTATCGGTGTTAAATCGCTATTAAGGCC
>DWME01009945.1:0-10549 GCA_018244795.1 Parelbella ahira ahira | reverse complement strand
ACGCAACGTCACGCCTGTAATGCCCGAAGAGGTAAGCAGTGGAGTGTAGTTCCACGTTTCATCAGTTACGTTATACGTCCCATGAAATAGGTGGTAAGTCCATTGCTACACACCGGGTATAAATCCAGGTTCCGAGCCATTACTACAAATTTGTATTAGAAAATCGGAGTTAGAAAATCCAAGTTAAAAAAATTAAATAGTGCCCGAGCCGGGATTCAAACCCAGGACCTCTCGATCAGCAGTCACGCGTATATAGAAGACATAAACATAATAATTATATTAGAATCAGAGCGAATATATCTATCAGTCCTTGAAAATATTGAAATGAAAGGCTGCGAAGGGATTATTGGTAATGATACGCAAACTCACGGTGCGGCCAACAACCGTGAAATTACGACTGGGACTTAGCCTCCGTCATAATAACGATTTCATATGAGTTATGCGAATTCCCGTGACGTAAAGGGAATCGTATCAAGAATATTAATAGTGTATAAATATATGAATATTATATTTCTATAAATATTATTATGACTATGTGGTTGTAATAAGTTATTATTAAATTTAGTATTACGTACATATTCGGAGAATATAATCACTACAAGTATTGTGGATTTCTCTAAGATATGCAGGACACATTATAATAATATTTGCACTCGCTATCATGATTGGTATTTCAGAAATGTTAAACCGAGTAGGAATATCAAAATATTTTCCTTTTAGTACCATGAAAATTTCTAGAACAAAAAAGACTAGATGCATAACAAGTCTTTAAATACAATTCAAATCAAATTGAACTGAATATTACAAACATCAATAGCCTGTCTCAGTCCAGTGCTGGACGTAGGCATCCCTTATTGAGAGTGCATGTGCACTATTATACACGATTTTTGTTCGTAATCCCGACGTTGGGCATACGGGTTGGGAATTAATTTACCTAGCCATATAGTAATCAAACATCACTCACCGATTGCAAGTGCAATGCACAATTTCTTGAAACGACAAAGCTTTTATAAGCTGAGTTAATACTATTAACACATTACATTCAGAGCACGTCTCGGCACTGAAGAGGCAAAGTAATCATCAGTGAGGGCCCATTATGAGCAAATTAAGCTCATTCCGCCAGAACTAAGATCTACAGGCGCATACATTCTAGTTTTCGTTGATAACTAACCATTACTTGCTTGTAACGGGAAGTGGTGGTGCAATAATGGCAGGCAGTATATTCTTACTAATAACCCTTATAATAAAATGACGGTAACAGTGATAACTCGTAAAAACTTACCATCATTATTTAGTTAAAAATGAATGTTAGACTAGTCTGTTTCGTTTGTTATTAGTAGTAAACACAAAAACCCAATTTCAGTCTGTTTCTCATGAGGTTAGAGAGAGACTAAAGATTTACACGTGCTGTGATCCTGGAAAACGTCTTTCAGCTCTTCTATATTTATTAGTCATCACATATGCTCGTCTATTAACGTCATTTTTGACTGTCTTCTTTTGCGACGGTTCCATTTCGATAGTAGCCTATTATGATTCTAACAAAGCATTTTAACAGTTTAAGTAAATATTATGATTTCGAAATTATCTGTAAAGTACAAATTAATTTTATGCTTCAAAATATTATGATATCGCTGAGAATTTACCCAATTAAGGATTGTATATCTATTTATATCACCATTTATCCTATAATAATCTGATTCTTCTACATTACAGTGTGTCAGCACTGAGCCAAGAATAGCTAGATCGCGTTAAATTTGTTCACGTCACATCTGGAACGTAAGTTCAGTTGTTACGTAGATACTTTAATTACCGCGCGCGTTCATCAAGGTGTCTTGTAGAACGAATTAATGGTGAGGATATTGCCCAGATTTTGTTTTTTGAAAAAACAAATTCATATTTCTAAATATCACAGACACGGTCATCTAATCTCAAATTATGACAACTTCTGCCATTTTACACATATTATGTTAACTATACGATAATATAGACTTCAATTCCCGCGCATTGCGTGACGCTTAATTTATACATAGCTAGGTTTTTGTGGAGTTTGGCTACCATTGTTGTTAACAGCACCACTGTTTTTAAACAGATGGCAGCACTGCCGCCTAAGATGGCAGCGCCTTCGGCTTTGACAAGGTGTTGCCAGCACATATATTTATAAATTTCTAAGAACGCACTTTCATTCATCAAATAACATTTTATATCAACTCCTTTATAGGGAATTGAGCATTGTAAGATTGTATGAGAATTATAGAAATTCGCCAAATGTAATCGCGAGTAACAAATCATACATACATACATAATAAAACCATGAATAATATTATTCCATATAATGGTAATGAAAAACCAGCTCTATGCTGCGATCAGCCAGCGCTGGATTTACTTGTCTCTTACGATACCATAGTATTCAGGAATCGGGTCGTAGAATGTATTCTAGGACCCGATTCTCGGCACATCAATATGGATGAAAATATTACAAGTTCTGTGGAATTTGGACAGATGTTGGTTTTAGTTGCCCTACATATTATTATTAATGAAAATAAAGAGGCTATTAATATTGCTCTACTAGCTCTATACAGCCTACTGCTGAATTCACATAGCTTAAGTTCACAGTAGCTAATTTTAGACCTGTAGCGTTTTTTCCCCACGGGTGCCTAAATAAAAATACGTTAGCTGTCGTCAGTTTAACTTCTATAAACCGCTTTTATACAAACAAGAGTAACTATGTCGTCTCAAGCAGAAAATTCACAATCCCAGCACAGCCGTACAACGATGGATTTTCCTCATGAATGTTGCATCCAAACCAATGGGGAATGTCCTAATGCACTAGGACATCCCTAATGAACAGTAGAACCTTATTTACAAAGAGATAAGACCGGCTTTTCCTTGGCTGCCGAGTAGCAAACCAACTTGCAAAGTGTATTGGAGTATTGTGATAAATGGGAAATGCCGCTGCGATTTTATAATGCAAAATATATCTTAAGACTTACGAAATAGAGTTCAGAGTGAAAGCAGTCTATTTTACTCCTTGGAGATAGTGGAAACACATACGTCACATTAGAGTTCTGTTGATTCTCCTTATAATATTTACGAACATTTTGATATTGTGGACAAAAAATTTATTTAAATCTCAATTATTCAAATTTCAGTATCACGACATTTCTTATAATTTCCACGATTCAAGTGGTTCATACGTAATTAGCATGATAACAAGAAAATTGAGTTACAATAGAGGTAATAACATTAGTAGGAAGTCTTACGATTTTGTTCACTTCATCTCATCGTATGTAGTTCAGCACTCGTTTGGCGAACTTACCTGTAAAAATAATAAAAAAGCATTTGAATACGTCATCTCGTTTACTAATAGTTTTTAATGTGTTCATGGGAATAACAAAAGGGTATATCAACACATAAAAGTTAATCAAATCAATCTCTCCACAAACGGTGGTAAGGAATAATAAATAGACAATAATATAATACAACATCACGCCTGTAATCCCCGAAGAGGGAGACAGAGGAGTATAGTAGAATAGTCCAATCCCACGTCACGTCGCGCTTGCAACTAGTCGAGCAAGGGGGAAGTCAACGATACGATAGTATTATATGTATAAATGTTAAACTATTAACTTTGAATTTTTCTATTATTTATGTAACTGCGAACATATACTTATAAATTTCATAATTTGTGACACAATAACAAAGAAAAACATTTTTCTCTCTTAAGCCACCCATTTTACAGAAATCATATTGAAAGCCAAGTCGGTAACGAATAGCAATTGTTAGGTTCTGCGTGCAAAGTGTTCAAAAATGACAAAGCACAATCCTGTAATCCAATGAGGGCTATTAACACGAATGTCCTTTACCGGTTAATAGCCGATTAGTCGGATGTACCGGTAATGTAATGCTATTAGGCACATTGCTTCAGCTTTGCACGGATTTACATAACTGTTCGCGTTCAACACGTGTAATATCTAATATATATGTCAGTGTTTTATATTCATGTTGACTGCGTCATTGGTCGAGTGGTCGCAAAACGCAACTGCAGATCGAGATGTTGTAGGTTCGAATTCCCTGTCGAGTACTATTGGATTTTTATAACTTTGATTTTCTAGTACAAATTTCAGGTAGTGACGCGAAAACTGGATTCGTAGCCAGTATATGGCAATAGGCTCGCCTCCTATCAAATAGTGGGAAGAAAACGTAAATGGTTAAAGGTGAAAGTGTATCATACTCCAGGTTTTGCGTGTTGAACATATGATTAATAGCCGATATACCAAAATGATGATAGGCTAGACGATTATAAACAGGTTTGTTAAAAGATGCGTCGCCTTTACAAGTCACCATTAAAACTTTATGTTTTATTCAATTTCCTTTTTACCGCTTAAGAATTGAGAAGCTAACAAATGTAATCTTCCAACGTTGTAAAGCTGTTGAATCCTGTTTGCTATTAACAGATTACTTGCTAATAAATTCCAGCGAAAACGACATAATTCGGAAGTGTGATCCAGGGTTTTATGAATTAATAATCTAAGTGTTCCGCAGCAATTTTCTGAACATGTTTTACAATGACGAAATTACAGATAAAGCATTAAGGTCAGAAAGCATTTGTAGAGCTGTATAGCAAAAACAATCTATATTGTAAATAAAAGGGAAAAAATACCTAACATCACGCCTGTAATCCCCGAAGGAGTAGGCAGAGGAGTATAGCACACTCGCAAGCTTCATCAGTTAGGTTTAGATCCCACGAAATGGACGGTGAGCCTATTACCTATATTGTAATTTACATAGATGAGAAAATCAATTATGCATAATTATGTCAAACCTAACGTCAATAATCAATTATATCTAAAGGTTTCTGCGAGGAAGGAAATATTGTCAACGATATTATTATCTGCCATTAGTCAATATAATGAATGTTGCGGAACTCGACCTTCTCATAATCTATTAAATATTGATACCTATCAAAGGGAAAATAATAGTAGGTATATTTTAATTAATCATAGCTAAACTAAGGCTACAGAAATATTTTACTAATTATCTATTGACATTGTTAACTAATTATCTACCTGTGTTGAAAGATCCACCTGGATGCAGGTGTCGAGGAAGGCCAAGACTCGTATATGTTTATAATATAGTGATATAAATAATAGAACAAAATGGAATTAATATTAAAATCACGATTGTAGAAAAAACACATCAGAACTGTATCGATATTAGGCACTTGGTGCTCTCTGCTTACCCCGCAAGGGGCCTGCCGTGGTGATATAAAAATAGTCAACCATAAATACATTTGGTAAGCAATTGTTTACAACAGAAAATATAACTGCTTGAATACTGGAAACATACCTACATATGTGTATTGCAATGTAATCTACTTAAACCGCTCGGTCGCTCACTGCTCGCTTGACTGGCCGCTGCACTACCTAAGGTATTAGCATTATATCCGGTGACGTTACGCATCATCGGTGAGCGATTATGTGAGTGTAAGGCTGCTGTGACTAAGACGACTTATGGATGCTACTACAAGCATACAGTTTGCAGATCCGATGCTATTTCGTTGCGGTCGACAGATCGTTTGTAAGTCACCAAAACAGCAGAATATGGTAATAAAATTTAGCTATATCCCTTATTGGATGGGCTAAGAAACAATAGACGTTTACTGGAAGATTCATAAATGAACAAGATATTCTGCTCAGACCAGTATGTGTATATCAGTGGTCGCTTGCAGTCGCATCCTAACTTCAGATAATATGACTGTTTCTGTGAACTATGCTCACAACTTCCTTAAACTAACAGGCTATGGATTTCAAACAGAACTTTACGCCTACAAATATTAATTATTAAATCTTTTGCTGATTTAGCTACAGGTTTCATATATTAATGAAAGAATAACTAAATTAGTTCTAAGTTTCTGATAAAAATAACGAGGTAATAAAGAAATCACATGATACGTGTTGACTGTCTGCGACGTGGTCATTGAATGATAACATCGGTTTTAAAGAACTTCTGTTCTCCCTCTAAACTAGTAGCGATCAGCGACAGAATCGGCCAACATTTGAAAATGTCTGATATGTTCCCAATGTTGCAAGTATTATTTTAACATAACATCACGGCCGTATATCCCTGAAGGTATAGGTAAAAGATTGTAATAAGAAACCGTAATAATAATGCAAACTAGACACAGCCTAACTACTTATACAAGTGTTGACACCCAAGAATGGAACAAAATATCGAAAGTGTCATACAAATATTTGTTCGCCGCGGAAATCACACCCGCACCCCTCGTTATAGCCATCAAGATAACCACAAAGTCACAGGTCATTTAACTAAACAATATTTATACCATATAAAAATTATTATACAGCATAGACAGTATTACGAAAGATTTAACTAAGTATTTAGAGTTTCAGGAACTCATTAAATACGTTTTACTAACACATCAAAATATATAATATAAACGTTCAGATAAAATGTATTTACCATGTATAATAAGCCTTTGCAAATGCAAACATCTATCAAACATTTCCTCCCGAGTAACACATCACTGTAACGAATGTTACAATAAAGTACTCCAGCTGTTATCTGGACACGTCACGTATTCGAAATATATCATTATAACAAACGTATTTACTAAAGGTCTGTGAGCGCCGGCGTCCCAAACGTATACCATTTCTTTGAATATCCCCACGCTGGTACCGTGAAAGAACTCTTCATTATTAATATTCCGTGTCTTGTTACGTGAAGCGTTTACAAGATATTTCGAGTATTATTTTAAATGGTCATTAAATTTCCCCCCAGTTGTTATATTAATTACAGTACGCTTACAAAATCAATGGTGGGGCATGGTGGGCTGGTCTCACCTTACCTTTAGGGTCACGTGAAAGATCTGAAGTGCGTTAAACTAGCCCAATAAACAAGGACCAGCTCCATAACTGTTCTAAATACAGCTTAAGAAATATGTACGTTAGAAATATGTACGTTACGTCAGAATTTGAAAACAAGAAATAAAAAAAACAGAAGTTAGAAATTGATTCCGGGCTTGTATTAGCTATCAAGGCTAGTTTACCATTTTAATATATACATTTTTCTTAATTATACAAAAAAGAGAGTAGGTTTTTTGTTCTCGCTAAAAAAACGGCGATATTTTCTAGCTCACTTTGCTTTTTTAATAAATTTATTGGACGTTTCTTTATCGAAAAACAATAAAATGGCTAAAAACCCGTTATGCTTTCCAACATAACGGATATTGTATTTCCTGTCCTTGTATAATTGATGACGGATGGAGATGACAAAACATACGAAAATAACAAAGGAAACATTTACAGTAACGATAAATGAATACATATAAAATCACCGCTCTAATCCTTTGTCTTCCTGTGCTCTCTATCTGTTCGCTATATGCGAATTTAATATTTGTTAGAAGCACTTCGTTTATGTATTTGATACAAATAATTATTTCTTGTCCTCACTCCTAGGTTTCAAAGAGATTTGTAGTTCTAATAATCTATCGCATATCTATACAAATAAATAAAATGGCTCAGATCTGCCGTTGTGCGCTTATCACAGAAAAATTATTGGCTAGATTTCAATTAATTTTTGTCAGTTTTATTTCTAAGACACATGGACCTTATCAAAAGGGAATACTACGATGTCTTCATATTATTATTAAAGTTCATTACGTTCAGCACGTGTTCATTGACGGTCAACTACTTATACGTCGCTTGTTCTCGCTTTGCTAACTCAGATAGTTTATATTTTACCTACAAACAGTGAAATTAAAATCATTGTTTACAAAGAAATATTGTAAGCGAAGTATATTATTACTTCCGATATTTCTAATGTATTTTCCTCTACACATAAGATACATTGTTAACATAATGAGCACCGCAGATCGAAAACGGGGTCACGGGTATCAGCTAGTCATTATTACATACATATATTTGGATTTTGAACTCATAATTTCTAGATGACGCTCGCGCCCAAACCAAAACTCTCATCAATTACAGAATTTATTCAAAACTCCTTTTACAAAACCTAACAAAATTCCTCGGTCTGCGAAAAATTTAAAAAAATCATCTTAATTACAAAACGAAACAAACACACGACAAACAAATTTACAATTTAAATTGATATCGCCATGAATGCTAACTGAATAAATTAATTCAAAATCAAGATACCACGTAAGTGCGAGAGGGATGCGACGGGTGCTATTGAGAGGCATAGGGGGTAAAAGGTACCATTAATGTCTGTGTGCACTCATCTTTAAACCCTGCAGTATCATTACGCCACGTGCGGATGTGAAGGTAGAAGCAAAATGTAAGCGAGCACTTTGACTAGCGATGTACCTAAATAAAATTACGTAACAACAATTTTTAATTGTGTTGTTCAAATTTATGCAATTATCTCAGAAAATGTTCGATTATAACGACGTTTGTAGTAATAGCATTTTTATGTACGTTTCATGTATCTTTTATTATTGAATTATTCAATACATTTAAGCGCTTATTAAACGCCCGTAGGTAGATACACCAGAAATGTAATAATAATCTTTGTAAAAAATTGCAAATCTATTCCTACACAAATTAATATAAATATTAATTAATTATTTTATTTCTGAAACAAAAAAATTAAACCTTAAAAATGGTGATTCTAAACCAAATATTCACATGATGTTCAAATACCTACATAAGTATATATTAACGTTAGATAACCTAATGAAAGTTATTTTAGTAAAATACGTAGGTACATGTGCTTAGCTCGCAAATTTCGATAATATATATGCATTCCGGAATTAGTTACACCGTTAATTTAATATATTTAATGTTTCTTTTAGTAAGCGTTTTAATCGTTTATGAATACTCGTAAATATAGTTGAATTAGCGCCCTTACAATATAATAGAAATCTTATTGCATTGGTGCAACGTATAAACATCCGATGCAGGAGGCTCGCATGCTTGTTTATTCCATTATAAATGTGTAATATACTTTAAAATAAAATTTTCTCTAATAAGCGCGCTGATTTTTCCACTCCGTTGCGTAAGTGGTATTCCATTCTTAGAATTATCAGCAGAATTAGCAGTACTTCTTTAAAGTAGAAAACAGGCCAAGTGGATCCACTAAGCATGTGCAATATAAACGTAACAAAGGAAACGTAACATCATGCCTGTAGTTCCTGAAGAGAGGCAGAATAGTACAGTCCCGCGACTCAGCAGTTACGTTTATGACCCACTGAGGAATAGGTGAGTATGAGTCTATTGCCATACAACGGGCGCAAATCTAGATCCCGAGCACGACTAGAAATTTCAAGGCAGAAAAATCTAATAGTAAACGACCAGGGGATCGAATCCCGAACCTCTCGTTCGGTAGTCGCGCTTGCAGGTAATTTTGCAATGTATCTTAAATAAAACCAATACATTCTAATTAATATATTTATTAGAATAAATTAAAACTTCAATACCACATTCATCACGTGGTCATAACTCGCTCTCTACATAAATACAGTCTTTACACGTCCGTTAGTGTATAAATTAAGACAAAGTGTGTTAGATAATTCACCGTGATCAGTGTGGCGCGAGGGTCCAGATAACCGGGCCCTTGTTTGTTCCTACGCTGGTTATAAACCGCTTGCGTTTGTCATAAGTCTGCCTATGTACAAACTAAAGTCTAAGTCGCGTAAAGATAAGAAAATCTGTTCACGAATTAACCGATTATAAACTATTTGCATTGCGATTCTTTATTACGCTAACCAATGTCAACGGGTCTAGAGTGAAATATAGAAGTCTACTTTGTTACTTATAAATCTATCCAGCAATGGCATTCTTAAAAACATATTAAAATTTCGTTACGCGAAGCTACCTCGTCGATCAAATGTTTACAAGCGCAACTACTGATCTAGAAGTTCTGGTTTCGATACCCGAGGCAAATATTATTTTAAACGTTTTTAAACGTGAAATTTCTGATGGTAGTTCGAGCTTTTGTCATGTCCATATGTATGGCTACAAACTCACCCCCCGTTCCATTTGTAGGACGCATAACATATCTGGACAGACGTGGGTGTATTACACTCCTCTGCCTGCCCCCTAAGCGAATTACAAGTGTTATACAAACTACAATATTACGTCAACCGATCCATAATATTTCCCAGATAATACGCATTGCAAGAAAGGCTTTTCAGGAAAGTAATAACAATTAATCATCGCTAGACAATTATATCGAACAAACGATTGACAATTACAACTGCACAAATGCCATGAGCGGGAACAATGTACAACGCCGAGCTGTTTCGCTCCAATTAGTAACCGCACAAGGGTAACGATCCCCAGAACACGTCGAGTTCTCGATCTGATTGTGATTCATTATTTCTCTACCAATATTGATTTTTCGAATAGTTTAATATGATTTGTGTAAGCAGTGGTAGCCTAGTGAGTAAGAATTCAGGCTCTCATTCCGGGGGTCCTGGGTTCAAATCCATAGCGCGCACCTCTTTATAAAAGTGTGTTTTAAGTTTAAATATCACTTGCTAACGGTGAAGGAAAACATCGTGAGGAAA